>LIEC01012058.1:245108-315652 GCA_001925005.1 Drosera capensis
AAGTGTGAACACCAACACCATTCGCCCTCCCATCCAAGTAAGTATGCCCCGACTCGAAAACACAAAATCCACAACCGTCCCTCTTCCCACGATGAAACTGAAACTGAAACTGCCCGCTATACTTGACCGTCTTCCCGTCCACACACGATGTCTCAATCCCGTATACCCATCATACATCCCATCAACCCAATCCCCCATATACTTCCTACCGTACTCATAAACCCCGACCCCATTCGGCTTCCCCCCACCGAATCCCCATCTTATTTATCCCCCCATTGTCGAATATCTCGACACCCTCCTTCCCCGATTTCGACGAGAAGCGTTTAGTCCCTGCAGCACGATTCGATCCGATGTACCACTTGATCTCTCTAGAGGGGTTTCGGGTTCGGAACAAGAATCGGAAGAGGGTGATCAAAGTGAGGGCAGTGGATGTGATTATGATTGTGGTTAGGGTTCTTCTTGGTTGGGGCTGAGTCGACTCGGTGGGTGGTTCCATTCTTGGAGAGTTGAGTGAGCGATGAGGGTTTGGAGGGTTCTTTGAGGACCCTTTTGGATTTATAGTGGGAAGGTAAGGGGATGGTATTGTGTGAGCCGGCGACGTAGTTGTTGTGGTGGGGAGGCGCACGATAAGCAGAGCAGGGTTGCGCATGTTAGCAGGGAGAGGCAAGGAGAAGAGAGGTGTTTGACACTTTGTTGGTGAGTTTGCCAGGGAAAAAGGAGGAGGAAAATGACATGGTAACATATGACTCCTTCGAATTTAAAAGTAATCAATCAAAACATGATTTGAGTAGTCATTTTCAATGGATGTTGAATTCTTGAAATTGGTATTTTTTTTTCGTTCAGAATTAATAACACCATTTCACTTCATCACGTTGATTCACCTAGCTATTTTCGGCATTCTTGGGGTATAATTCTCTAGGCTTTCGTTTTATGCGAATCTGTGATCGCAGAAAGAAATACTAGCAAACTGACTGTCATATTATTGAATCAGCGATGTTTGTTTGGCACATCATCTTGCTGCAATATTGGAATGCCCAGCACTGCTACTAATTTTAATGCGAAACGGGCTGCGGTTTTTCATCAAATTTTCACCTTTTCATTCACAAATCTTGCCTGGTTCACTTGCCTGTTTTTGGGATTCTGGGGGTATTGTTCTTGCTTCTTTCCCTTTAATCTGTAAAAGCTGTAAGAAATACTAGAACCCTGGCTGCCATATTGATATTACGAGTTTTCATTCCTTCTTGCTGGGTGTTTAATAGCAAAATTACTATCTGTCGTATTGAGAAGCTAGTTTCATAGGTGTGTATATGCTGGTCTGTTTGCTCTGCTTTGCTGCTAATTTAGACCCAAAATAAAAAAATATATAAAAATCCGCTACGTGTCATTAAGAAAATTGATCAGTGTTGTCTTGGCTGCTTATTTTTAATGTGATCAGTGTTGTATTGGCTTTACTTTATCAGGCATTTTTGGTCTTCACGTGATATGTTTGACATGCATATCATGCTGTGATATTGGCTTTGCTTTGTGTTAGGCATGTTTGCCTTTCTCTCTGTATAAAGCACCATATTTGTTTGAATGATGCGTTTTTTCTAATCAATTTACACTGTGAATTCTGTACCTTTTCCGTTGCTGGTATGATGGAGCCACTTAATCTAGATTGTTTTCAACTGAAAATGTTGGTTTTTCATCGAATCATCGAAACTTATGTGACATCGAATAATCAACGTTACAAATGATAAAAGCGTTTTGTATCTTGACCTTCCCTCAAATATGGTACTCTCTCTTCCTCCCTCTTACACACACATTCTTTCAACTTGCTAACACTAAATGCAAGCAAGTTTTATTCGTGTCTTTGTCAAGAGCTCTGAAAGGAACTGAACAACATCACTAGACTCTAGACATCACTCGGTGCTCTGCTTTGTTTCTTAAGGTATAGCTGATCATGGATATTTTTTCATGTTTTCCAAAGGGGGCAGCTACCATTTTTGAGTTTTAGATCAAAAGGTACTTCTAGGCAGAAATGAGAACTGATATACTTCGCAAAATCATAGGATTTTGCCCTCTAAGGGTGAGAGTGTCTCTGGTAAAAACCAGTTATTGATAAAACTACAAACATACGAGTATGCTATGGGTTCTTATGTTTTAGTTGTCTGGCTAGTACTCATTGTGGTATGGGAGGCTTTTAGTGCGACTTTGCCTCTTGTTCGTTTTTCCTGTTTCTCGTACGTTCTGCAATTTTTCTCTGTGGCTTCCATATGAATACGTTGTGCTTTTGTATCAGGTTGGTTCATTCTTGATGGGTTGGCTCGGTGTAGTTTTTAAAGGTGATATTTCCAAGGTGATGGGTTGGCTTCCTCATTTGTAAGTCTCTCTCTGGTGGTTGCTTCACACTGAAGACACTTAAATTTATTGGTTTGTCTAAGAAAATGCTGAAACAACTATGAATCTTCTACCACTAAATTTAGCTTTTGATATAGACGATTCTTAACGCGATTACTAGAGCAGGTGTGTCTAGCACTTGACAACAGGTGCAACATTCCATTGTCCGAACTCCAAGCTCTGAATTTGCATTAGCACTAGAGGAGCTTATTGGTGCAAATATTACACATGGACCTTCTAACATAAGTTTGAGCTTTGGGTTGAGATGATTCCTTAACAATTTATCTTTCTTTGGTTGATCTCATCATGACAACTTCATGTTTTGCGTTGGCTCTTTGCAGCCATGCTCCTGTCTGCTCAGTGCATAATCCTTGGGGTTTGTACAGCTTCAGGGTAATTCTCAGGAGGCTGAATTTAGTGTCCGGCAGTGGTTTCTGGTGCTGGAACAGTGAGAGGAGGGGGGTTTCTGGTGGTTTTGAGTGGGGTTTTGGAGAGAAAGGACTTTGGAAATGGTGGAAGTGAAGCTCAACTTTGGTTAGCGTGCCTGGTAGCTCCTCCTGGTGTTTGGACCAGATGGTGGCTTTCACGGCGAAATGGTCAAGGATGAGGCTCTTGTAGCTTGTTGAAATGGGTTCCTTTCGGGACCTGGATGGCTAATGTCTCAGCTGCATGCATCATGGCAGCACTGGCTAGGATTAAGAAAGAGGTGAGGTTTGGTATGATGCTTTCATGATGTTTTGTTTTTCTCTTTTATTCTCCGCTGCACTGGATGCTGATTCTTTTATTGTTCCTTTTCTCTCGAAATCGGCACCTGATTTTCTCCGCTTATTGACTTTCTCATCCGTCTTCTACAGGTGAATACTCAAGAGATCTATCACTGTCGCTTCTGGCATTCAGCTTGGGTTCCTGGGTTATTTAAGTACAGTTTTGACATTCATTGCTGAATACCGTGCAATGACGTTGAGCAGCCATAGCTGGAGGGCGGATGCATATGCCACCATTACGATCATCGTCTCATTTGCCTTGGGAACACTGATCTATTCAGTGCCCGTTTGGGTAAAGGGATAATAGCAGAAGAATAGTTGATCAAATTAAACCATGGTTAGCATTCTGCGGAGCGAAGAAAAGATTGTCATTTACTCCCAGATCGCAGATATATTCTATGCCTGATTGGATAAACGAGATAATAGGAGAAGAAAAGTTTATCAGATTCCACTATTAGCTGATAGTCACATTGTACAGAATTAAGGAAAATAATTGATTAATTTGCTTGATCCTAGCCTTGTGAAACTTCAAAGACAAGGGTGATGATCAATGGTAATATACTTCTTTGTCTTGATTGGTTCAGTGTTATACAAATGTTTTTCCTTATGCACTCTTCTGGTATATGATCTAGCTCATTGCTAGAACTTGCCGTTCAACTGAAGCAAATTCGATACACCATGATTGAGCATTCTAGCTCCAGTTCCTGCAAACTTCACCTATCAGGTAATATGAGTTGATATCAGTTTCATCAACAATGCTATGTTGTACAGCATTTGAGTTATTTGTTTCCTACATTTTCTGGGCGAGTTGAGCAGGGTGGTGATTGCAGATATATCTCTATGATTGCAGGCGCTTGTTGAGCTGATCTTGTTCAGTTCCAATACTATCGTGAGGTTAGTCATCCTGTTTTTTTGCTTTTCCAGGCTTTAAATGTTTTTTGCTTTCATTCCGTGTTTGGTTTGTTATCATAAAAAATACCATTAGACCTTAGCAGATGAACTACAGCCTATAAATTTCATGTTGCTGGTTAGTTTTCATCGTAGCATAGCCAAAACAAATGTAGTTCAAAACCTCCAAAAGTCGTCAAAACCTACTCGTCTGATATCTTTGAGATCTTACCAAGTCTGAAGTCTCTTTAACATAATTTTAAACAGTAACCAATCGACAAAGTAGCTCAATTCCGTGAAATTGTAAGGGTTACTGTGTGGGCGGCTTAATTTTCATTATTGAGATTTGAGGAGTTTCAAATCTTTTTGTTCCTCAGGAAATCTGAATGGTTCATTCTAGTCTTGCAATCTTACAGTCTTTGAGACAACAATGAAACAACTCAGACTAGTTTCGTATCCAATATCATAGAGTATAGCTAGCTATAAGCTAGCTAGGTATGGTAACGATTATTATATTAATAATAATAACAGATCGTCATAAGATTCTATCTACTGCCAACAACAGTTTATGTGGTTGCTATATTGAGTCCTGGGTGGGGTTTTTATTCCATTTGCATTTACACTGTGTATGCCAACCACCGGGCAAGTCAGCTGTATTAATTACTCAGATATGTTACCATTAATGTATGCCGACTATTATTGTATTATTGGTTGGCCGTGGACCTTCATCGCCATCCACTGCCATATATAGCTGTGCTCGATGAAGACATGTTGTAGTCGTATGATAAGGTCTGAGGTTGTTTTCGCAGGATTGGTATGGATATACCTAGTTAGTCAACACAAGGAAATAATCCATCCGAATAATACCGTTAGATATGTGCAACAACGTAGTCTCTATGTTAGAACTAGATCATCAACTCAGGCTTTTTCGGATTGATCTGGCTGGGTAAGGGATATTTCATTGGACTTATTTTTCCTGGTAGGGAGGTAATTGGCATGGCAAATGAGGAGTATATATAGTTTATACATGAAGTGATTTCAACTTCTTGTGGAGCTGATGCTAGAAAGAGACTTGGACCTCTATGTCTACCAGGAAACATGAATACATCCAACATTCTATCCAAATTTTGAGTACTTGATAACGCCAGTTTTCACACACAGGATTAGAATATGATGACTAGGGGGTAGAGGGTAGTGCACCAGCTTAAATCGTAGTCTCCCAAAAACCCACTGAGTTGCACAAATGTGAAATTGCAATATACTGATTGAACAAATGTGTCCGAGGCCGTCCAAGAATAGCAAGATACAGGGGACAAAAACAGGATAGCGAAAACGCTGAAACAAAACAGAGGAGCAGAATAACAGTGTAGGAATCTGATCACGTATAACAATTACTGGGGAATCTTGTTGAGCTTGCAGTGCACATAGTCGCTGTACTTCTTGGTCTTATACTTGGCTGGATTCTCTTGCTCGTCTACGAGCTTCCGATGTGGTCCGATTTCCTGATCGGCCGGAGGCTCCAGGAACACCGGCCATGACATCCTTGTTTTATCCTTGTTCACCGTGGTTCTGTGGAGGACTGCTTTGTATTTCCCGTTGCTCAGTACCTGTATTAGTGAAATAGTCTCTTAGCCTACGAATCCTGTCGCAGGAAACTGATGGAGATCATTTCGTGACAGATTTTGTCGTGTCTCTTATTTGTTTGATAGTCCGCTGTTAGAAGTCACTTATCCTTTGTTATACTTGACGTTGTCATTAGGTGAAAATTGATGAGGGAACACTTGCCTCGAGTTGGTCTCCAATGTGGACGATGAGTGCATTTGGGATGTACTTCACATCAGACCACTGCCCATCCCTACAAACTTGGAGTCCCGGCACGTCGTTGGGGACGAGGATGGTGATCGCGCTCATGTCCGTGTGAGCCACAACCCCGAGGGCTAAGTCAGGGCGAGGGCAAGGAGGGTAGTAGTTTATCTTCAACATGTACACCAAGTCCTCGCCTCCGACCGCCTCATTCAGCTCGTGCCCTTCAAGCTTTAGTCCTAGCGAGAGGCACTTGAATAGCTTTTCCGACACCTTTCTCAGGCATTCTGTGTATTGTTCATTTGCCTCCCTGCAGTCACCCGCAGGGTAAAAGGGTTTCATCAGCCAGTCAGTAACACAACAAATCGAGGCGAATGCTTCCTTCAACTATTCTCAACTGTTGACATTTAAGCTTTGTCTATTTCCCACTGTCTATAGGCTGTTATGTTTAGTACGGGTCAAGCGAAACGCATTATAATTATTTCTCTGAGGAATGAATTCCATAAGCAAGTATAAGTAGACAAGTTTGGGGATATTTATGATAAGGTCTTAAGGAGTGTATGTTATGACATAGGTATGTCCAATAATAAATCATCAATTTAGATTAAAACAACACACATAAGAGTATGTTTTATTTTCTCATTCTTTTTTTTTTAATCTCAATCATTCATAAGTTATTAAACACATTTGTATCATGATACACATTTTCTTATACACATGTTATTTTCAAGTTTGTGGTACCAGAAATTAGTGCAATTTTAGACCATGGATGAGGCCATTAGCTTTAAAGGTCAATGAGTAATGTTAGCACAATCTATGTCTCTAACTAGTACAAATACTATAGTATCACGACAGAGCAAAGACGACGATGTATCCTCTCAAGTTCCAAATTGATGAAATGAAAAATGACTTTTGAAGAGTCATTTGTGCATAATTATAGTGGCCCAAGTTCCTTTGTGCACGCAATGACGTAGGCACAAAAAAAAGAGAATTTGATGGAGAAGAGGAAAGAGAGGGAGAAGTTAGAAATAGAGCCTCTCCATTGAAGTCTCTTTTACGAGACAGTTTTGGATGAAGGCTCTTAAATTTACCAAGGATTTTTTCACACCATTGTGGCTGTTTTTACTTGCTCAACCTTCATGCAAGGGGTTTGTTTTGCAGGACAAAACCACTCTAAAAAGTGTAATCTCAATCCTATTGCAATAGATTTTTAAGCTGGCTAATGTGGCGACCTGCGCGAGAGATGCTATCAGCTTTTGGGATCATGCAGATTATTTGATTGCAGAATACATATATTTGACTCGGTTAATATGCATCTGAAAAATAACGACTGTGCGTTGCGTCTCAGATAATAGAAGTATAAGATCTTTTGTTACCTATAATAGGAGGGATTCTTGGGCCAAAACTTGTAGTTAATGGCAGACGGTGGCCAAGTCCTGTGAAAGAGGTGATCAACCCAAGCCTTCTTCCCTTCAACCTCCTTCTGAAGCTTAGTTCCATACCCTTCAATGTCCTTCGAATCCGAAGGCTTCGCATACACCTCTTTCTCATCCTGCGGGAGCTCGAAGAACTCCCTCCCCGCCTCTCGAAGCCTCGTTATCACCTCGTTAGGTATCCCGTGGTTCACGACCTGAAACAAACCCCATTCCTCGCTCGCCTTAGTGATGAGTTCCACCACCTTGTCCTCGTTCGTTTCATTGAGGTCTATCAAGGGAACCTCGAGAACAGACCCCTGGACGGTCGTGATGGCAGGTTGCTCGGTCTCGGAGCGTATGAACTCGATCGGGATTGTGTTTTTGGTCATTGATAGGGATGCTATTGCTTGCACCCTCTTCACCTCCATTTTCTCTTGCTGGCACTGTGGTTTAGTGTCGGGTTTTTTTGTGTAGGTGTGTTTGGTGTCTTGTTTTGAAGGGAGTGCAAAGAGAATGAGGACAGTAGTTTGAGTATAAATAGGCTAAATGTTTTTCATGCAATGCAACTGTCCCTTCGTAAAAAACGGGGATTTCCAGCATAGCAGCTATGTTTAGGCTTCAACTGAATTGAATGTGTTGCCTCAGTGAATTAATATCAAAAGACTGGCAGAGATGAAAAAGTCATTACTTAAAGAAAGAAAAAGTCATTAGTTATCAGCAAAAAAATTTAGGCTCGGTATGATTGTTGATTGCATTTTTGTGTGTGAAAAAAAAAACATGAGAGAAAAAGAACCATTTATTATTTATATTAATATAAAATAAATTATCAAAAATAAAAACTCAGGAAAAATATTTTCTGTTTCTGATTTCTTAATTATATGGGCACTGTATTTCAGCTTCAGTTCTTCAATAACACTATCAATTTTTGCAGGGTGTTTCGGATTTCGTTGACTAAGTTGTGGGTGTTTGTTTGGTTAATTGTTTATTTTAGCTCAATAACACTACGTTGGGTGCTTATGCTATAGTAAAATTTCGCAATAACCGAAGGTGGCATTGAGCTAAAATGAGCCCGAAAAGAACCAATTGATTGTACCCAAATCTAAAACAGTTCTAGGATGTGGCCCACTGAATCCGCTCATTTGTTTGTCATTGCGACAAGTACAATTGAACATAACTTGTGAGATCTCAACCTTCTGTCGTAATTTGGCCGTTTGTACTTGACACTGTTGCGGCAAATGCCATCTATATGGGTTTGATTGTCCGAGGTTGTATATCACCATCAAAATTATAAAAATTAAATCCATAACAAAAAAAATTAGAAATAAAAATCAGAATCATTTTACAAGATAAAAGTGATTTTTTTTATAAAAGTAAAAATAAAAATGGATACGACATTCAGACGAATCAGAAATCAGAAATAAAAAAATATTTTTTCTGGATTTTTGTTTTCAATTTTTGTTTTATTAATTTGAGAATCAGAAAATAAAAAACACAATCAGAAACAAACATTTTTCTTTCATTAGATAATAAAAAAAATAGAAAATAAGAATCAAGAATGATATCAAACAAACCCTTAATATATGACAAGTTAAATTCTGTATCGATAATGTTTAAAAAGAATTTGATTGCTGCTTATAATGAGACGAAGAGGATACTACATACTTTGGCCATAGAGACCACGAATCCTCAAATCATACGGAAGCATATGTCCTGTTTCTTAGGAAGAAGAAAATAGTTCAGCATCTAATGACAACACATAACCATTTCTTTTTTGCAATAACTTGAGTTTATTTACTTGAAATTAGAAAAATACCTTGATGTTGAATGACACTATGAAAACAACAGACCAAGAAAATATGAAGATTAATAAATAATGAAGATTAAATAATTTGAAAGTTTCAAAAATAAAATTAATTTTAAAAAATATTCATCGTTAAAATATATACTATCAACACATAACTTATATATTATTAATAATAAATTTCCTTTTTTCATATATAAAAATCTACGGTAAATATAAATGTCAATGGAGAAGATATATAGAGAGAGTTGAGTGGATGAGGTGAGTGAACTGTGATGTGATCGCATACTTTGCTAGGACATGAGAGCATATACGTGGGACGTTCTTCTTCATCGAATAACTCACACCAAACTCCCCCTCCATGCATATTTTTATCATCATCAAATTCCAGTTTAGTCGATTAAATTTGAATGAGCAGCTACACTACACAGTACACACCATCATCTGGGGTCACGTTAATTTTTAATGTATCTCAATGGAAAAATCGTGTCATTGATGTATTGCATGTATCGTCTGGACTTCATATGAGAGATTCATAATTCATTTTCTGTATTAATTATCAACAAGTGTTATTTTTTAATCTTATTCTTTGATCCAGATCACGTCAACTCAAAATAGCAATCCTCAAATTAATAGCGAACGAGTTTAAAGCCTGAGGTATGTTTCGAGGGTTCTAAACAAAAGAAGGAATCAACCAATCACAAATTCCCGACCCGAGAAGAGAAGAATAAAATGAGTGAGATGTGTAGCATGTGTTCTGTAGTATATATCTCATTAAAGGGATGTAACAACACATGATATATCCATATGTACATTTGTATCTATATATCGAAGCTGAATTGTCTATTTTTATAGATTCGGCTGGTCACACATTCTAAAGGAGGAGTAAATGGCATGGGAAAAGCGGACAAGGGGAAATGACATGAATCAACCA
This sequence comes from Drosera capensis, assembly GCA_001925005.1. Lineage (NCBI taxonomy): Eukaryota > Viridiplantae > Streptophyta > Magnoliopsida > Caryophyllales > Droseraceae > Drosera > Drosera capensis. Next base: position 255,093 of record LIEC01012058.1, read on the forward strand.
TTTGGGGTGCTTACTATGCCAACCGTTCATATTTGCGTTTGTGTGGAACGTGTAACGTGTAACAAATGCGCCCCTTGCAGGATCTAAATAAAATAGTCACAGGATAATATGTGGGTTCCGATATCTTCACTGAACATGTAACGATTCAATGTATCAAAATCAATGACTAAGAATGAGTATTGATCTATGATGGATGTCAAACATGTGAATCTAATAGATTGCTTCATTAAGCTTTAGGCGTAACGATATTAAGCAAAAGCAACGAAGCCTCATTCCAAGTGATATAAAAGGCGCAAATCACCCATACAACCTCAACTTTGGAGACACAAGTACGCATAATATAGCTCCTGTAGTTGGAACAAGGATCCTGTTGTTTGTTTCAGCTTGCCTTCAACAAGGAGAGTACCAATTGATAGTATATCCAGAAAAACACAGCTCCTGCAAAATTTAAAACAGGGTAGGTTTATGACAAAGGATTAAAAGCAGAGAATTTAAGAATTAATGTACAGATTTTGGTGCTTGAAGCGGAAAAACATTGACATGATCGAAATGGTTGGCAGCCATCTACCCAAGTCCGAATATTAGTAATGTCGAGGATATGATCATTAAGAAAAAAAAAAGAATATATATGTGAATTATCAATAATTTATTATGTATTTTATTTCGACATAATTTGAGAATAAAAAATAGAATATATCAGTTTGGATATTAACCTTTTCTTTTAGGCTCTTCCTTGAATCTCATACGTGATCCGTTCAGCAGGATGCAAATAAATTTTTTCACTGTAACATTTGATTCTAGTTCCTTTTGACCAAACAAAAAGTTTCAACGAGATGAAGTTCATGCTTCGATGCTCGACATGAGGTGTGAAGGCCCCAACACATGAGGTGTGAAACACGTTATCCGTTCAGCAGGATGCAAATAAATTTTCCCACTGTAACATTTGATTCTAGTTCCTTATGACCACACAAAAAGTTCCAAGGAAGATGAAGTTCATGCTTCGATGCTGGACATGAGGTGTGAAGGCCCCAACACATTGAATATTAGACCGATTCGCTTTCCTGTTTCAGTGTGTTGCCAACTACCACCCTTGAATCACTAGGTGCAGTTAGGCTGCATCAGTACGTAGATGGATGGTGGTGCATAGAGCTACCCATATCGCGACTAGCGTTAGGAATGTGGCACCATCAAGCCTTGCCAAAGAGCCAGATACTCTGATCATAGGACCACGGATATTCAAAACATGTATGGTAACTTGATAAATTCAGAACATGGCAGTAACTGTATAATGCTCTATGACTGGAAAAGGATACCCCAACTGCAAGAGAAAGGAAAGATGAACAAAGTCACAAATAATGATCAAGATGGTATAATTATGCTGTACAGAGACCAGCTGGGCACAAATAACGTGAACAGATAAAAGAGACACGACTAATCAGTGTAGAGTATGCACGATATAAAGAGGAGAATGATCTCAAACGGAGGCTCAGTTTGTTTCTGTTTATCTCCAAATTAGTAAAGCCCAAGCCATATAAGACTAGCAGCAGGCAGACTGCTTATTTCTTCCTAGTGTGGTGTGTATCCAGCAAAGTGTACTCGTTTCGCAACAAAAATCCTTCTATATCTGACAGGACAATGTAGTTGTTAGCACAACTCAATTAAACACCTTAATTATCTAAAACTAAAGCAATTAGAAAAAGAGACAGGAAGAAATAAAGGCCATGCACGAAGAGAACATAAAGAACTGCAAGACACAACTATATCTACAACAGTATACTTGTCCAAGTTAGGCAGCAAATCTGCAGTGTAAAAATAAAGCAATCAGAAAAAGAGACAGGAAGAAATAAAGGCCATACACGAAGAGAACATAAAGAACTGCAAAACACAATTATATCTACAACAGTATACTTGTCCAAGTTAGGCAGCAAATCTGCAGTGTATAAGTAAATTCATTCAAGAATGTAAAAGCCACCAGAGCAAGATTCCACATACAGGGACAAAAATCAGCAAATACTAAAGGACAGAATCAAAGTCTAATGTATGATCATTTGCAACTGGAAAGTCTTTCAGAACATCAACATTCTACAGCATTATGGACTAAGTGAAGCACAGGCGAACACAGGATGTGACAACGTAAAACTCATTACAGGAGATCATCATAGATAAAGCTTATTCGTCAAGGTCCTTTCTGGCACTGCTGGTGAATCATCATGTAGTAATATCTATCCTGGTTTGTTTGCTGAAGACCCTCAGATGATTTTAATATGGGTGTGCTTAATCCGGGGTTCGGTCCAGTAGGACAACCACAACATAATATGGGAACAAAAATCTCGAACATACAAATCCAAGTTTCCTTTTCCTCACTCTAAGTTGAAGAACTTACACCTTAGGTCGGCCCTTGTTCGTCATCTCAACCTGAAGGGGACATAAGAGAAAAAAAAAAAACAAGAGAAATTCCTCTCTTTTGAGCAGCAATCCCCTTGGTGACATTACCGAATCAAGTTGTTTATGATGCATACATTTCAGTAAGAACAAGCTCTTGATGCAAGCTCCGTCTAGTTTTAAATCATTCAAGGATGAGCTTTATTAAGTCTCATATACATGTAAGTATATAGTCACTACTCTACAGTATCTATGAGTATCAGTTCCTAAAATGACTCGACACATTTATGCTGCATTATTACAAATACTGCAGGTTAACACCAGAACCTTTATACAGTGAAGCAAGAGGGGACTCCAAATAATGCAATTGTCTGATAGCTCAATGATATTGTGTAAGAGCTGCGATAACCAAATCCAATATGATGAAAGCTGGAGATAAAATTATGACATTATACTATGAAAACTGCGATCGAGAGACACACATATGAAAGAGAAACCGCTTTGCACACGTAAGATGTGATATGATGAAGGATGCAATGTAACAGGCGAACAAGAAGCCAAAATAGCAGCCCGAAGAAACTTCATAGCATGGCACAAAGACAAACAACCCTAACCTGATCCACGAACCAGAACGATGTCGTCGTCCTCGAAATACATCAGACCAACCTAGATCAAAGGCTAATCCTGTTACTATTAATGTCCTGCACTCAAAGAAAACAAAATAAACGATGACAAGCAACACCGGAGAAACATGAAGCATCACGCACGCTGACCTGCTTATTCTTCACTGATCAGTGCAATGTGTGCAACATATCTACTGGTTGTTCGACACATAACTCCAGTAATATTTCCCTTCATCCTTTAGATTCAGATAGTGGTGTTGAGAGTGTATGGTCCTCATTCGGCTGATTGGAGAGGAGGAGTTCGACGTAGTTGCGCCAAACGGGCCATGCGAGGTTGTGTCCTTTGGCACGGGCATTGCACGATGGAGAATGTGACTTTCCTGAGCAGGGGCGTTCTAGTGGCCGTGCCTGTGACACACGGGTCGTGAGGTCTTCTGCCAAGATTTTAGATTTTTAATCTTGTTTTAAAACTTTTGTTGGACCAATCAGAATTTAGGAAGTTGGAGTTATTTTATATGTCTACAAATACTCCTTACAATAATAAGCATTGTATTATTTTTTGCTCAATAATGAATCTCGTCGATGGGCGTGGGTTTTTAATTTCCCACGAGGGTTTTCCCACATAAATCGTGGGTATCTTCTCTTTTATTGCTTAATCACTGTGTGAATCGATCTTAACAAGTGGTATCAGAACGATCATGTCGATTAATCACATAAAGTAAGAAAATGATTAAAAATCCCTAATCAATTGAGAAGGTAATCGATTGAATTTGGGATTAACAAGTTTGGAGATTTTACGCGGATCATCTTCGGTATAAAGTTTGGTGATCAAAGACCCAATCTTTGATGCTGGGAAGATATGAAGATCGTGATCAACAAGTATGATGGGACGAACTTTGAGTTTTGAAAGATGCATATAGAAAACTATCTTCATCAGAAAGACCTTTATCTACCATTGGAGGATGAAAAGGATAAACCTGCTGATTGGAATTAGAAGAAGTGGGAGTTGTTAGATCGCAAAACTTTGGATGCGATTCGACTCTCACTATCATCAACGGTAACCTTTAACATCTCAAAAGAGAAGACCAACGAATGTTTGATGAAGACATTATCGAGGATGTATGAGAAACCTTCTGCGATAAATAAGGTATTTCTCATTAAACATCTGTTTAGTATGAAGATAAATGGAGGAAAATTACCGACCGAGCATGCGAATGATTTCAACTCGGTGACGAGTCAATTGAAGTCCGTTGGAATCAAGGTTGATATCGAGGTGTAGGCCTTGACGATTTTGATGAGTTTACAAGATAGTTGAAAAAACCTTATGATGGCTGCCACTAATTCGTCAGACGGGGATAAACTCAAGTTTGATGATGTTGTTGATATTCTTTTGAGTGAGGATACATGAAGGAAGAGTTTCTTATTTTCTAGAAGGTTCTGAAGATGCATTGAATATTGAAACGCGTGGTAGGTTATCAAGCAGAGGCAATAGACAAGATAGGGATTGTGCTCATTCTTAGAATGGCTATGAGGGAAAAATCACGTGCTATAATTGTAATGGAAAAGGGCATATTGCCCGTGTGTATCCAGCATTGAAGTTGAATGAGGAGAAAGATAATGAAGATAAGGATAAGAAAAAGATGGGAAGAAATTGAGAAGGGTTTTTAACAAAGGGGAAAAAATCTTTTTAAATTGATGGAATTTGGAAGGAAAAAAATAGATTACTTTTTCTGCTTTTTTTTTTCATCCCAACTCTCGAGCAAGGTGCAAGTCGTAACACTTGAAACGAAGCATTTCCTTACTTGAAAGCTACTTTTCATGCACAAAAAGTATTAAAACACAATGTATTGTTACATCAAACGTACTAACTACTCTCAATTGTTACTCAAAAACCCCATTACCTCTTCATAAGTCAATAACATTTCGATAGAAGCAAAAGTATTCAATCCCTGTATAAATTCTTGATCTATTAAATCAATGAGGTTTCACCTCCAAAGCAATGAACATTTAGTGAATTGACCTATAATCTGATATGCGAAAGTTGTAATTTCTTAAATCCTAATATGAGATGGGAAAATATAACATAGCCATAATTAGTAAAATACGATACGAAAAAAATACGATATGAGAACTATATGTATAACTTCGTGATGAGTCGTGACAATATAGATATAGTATGTGTCCGCATGAAAAATATAAGACCAAAAATACGCGATCATATGAAATGTTCAATAATATTTATAACATGAAAAAAAAATTATAATACAAAAGACACATAAACACACATTATAATATTCATAATAAAAATTTGATTAAAAGATTAAGTACTTAAAGAAGTCGTCCATCATATAGGTATCGTCACGAAGTTTAAAAACATCTATATTACTCAAAATAAACTGTAACATTTCTCAACTCCCAACTCTCAAGTATCTGGATGATTAGTGGATTTGTTTTTAATATATATGTTTAAAAGTGTTTTTATAACATACACGTATTTCCGTTTTCATATCCCCAAGCTCTTAACTAACCGCCCACATCACTACAATATAATCTGCTTGAACTTGCACCTTTTTCTTCTTGTTAGAGCAATATGTCTCCAAGGAATCAGAATATGGGCCGATCATTAGTTGTTGGGAGACAGAATTTGGGTGGCCTAACACCTAACCCAATAACTATCACCTCACCCAATATTTTGTATCCGGAATATTTCATTTAATTTTCTTCGTAGTTTTGGGCTTTGGCGATATTTATCATGTATTTTTTTGGACATGTTGAAGAATCTTTTCCATTCTTCGGTGGCCTAGGCCATCTAGGCCACAATGGTGCTCCGTCTCTGACCTGAACAGTATTGATGCAACTGCAGCTCTATGTTCGCGTATATGAAGAGCACCTGGTTCAATCGCAAGTCCAGTTGTTAACAATAGCGGTTCGATCGAAAACCGTATTTAGTTTTTCGCATTGATCAGTGACCGAATCTTCGTATGCATTTAACCGACCTGGTTACTCTATATTGTTTCGTATGCATTTTGAACATGCTTCTTGTAGTTCAGTTGAAAGTTCGATGGTTAAGATCAAAATTTCTATCACACTGACAACCTACAAAAGTTGAGTAGCTCAACGGTTCGTAATTTTGACCAACAGCTACTATTGCTTCATTTACCAACGACATGCGCTAACCCGTGCAAATATCTACCCTTCTTTTGCTCCTTTTTTTCCGACTCAGTTCTGTCCTATGTCGGCGTCACCGTCGCACGTCGTATTGTTTGAAGAATCAAGAAACGAGGATTTACCTGCAGAAAAATTATGTTAAATCCATCAATGCCATAGGGGAAAGTAGTCATGCATCAATATCATTGGAGAAATGAAACGTGGATCGATGTCATGGGGAAAATGAGTTATCCATCAGTGTCATCGATCGGATCACTTGGCCGTATCGCTTATAGTTCTTCCTAAGGTTGATTCGGCAACCAAGCTTAGCTCGGGTGATTGAAGGACTCAGGAATCAGGATTGGGCGGTATAATAAAACGATATAAAGGGTGCACTTTTCATGCATTATCATATTGGATGCTTCATGATATCATTGAAGGCCGACAGTATAATTAAAGGAATAATTATTTATCATTTAACGAATCTAATTAGTTAAAAAACTATAACAAGGACGCCAACTATTTAAAAAAAAAAGGACGTCAACTATACGGGCAAAGTAATAACTAATTACTCCATATGACTAACCACTTGATATAAACGCACGACATTGGCGTATCCCAAAGTCCTCCAATCAAAAGGCGTCAGAATTTCACCTGCTGAAGGGTACGCAACAACCACCATTCACGTGCCGGCCCCCATGATATCATTGAAGACGACAGTATAATTGAAAAATAATTATTTATCATTTAACGAACCCAGGTAGCTGAAAAAAGATAACAACGACGTCAACTATCAAACAAAAAGGGCGACTAACCACTTGATATAAATGCACGACATTGGCATATCCCAAACTCCTCCAATCAAAAGGCGTCAGAATTTCACCTATTGAAGGGCAAGCAACAACCACCGGTCACGTGTAAAAGTCGCTGAAAATGCAATTACTAGTATATAACCGTAACTTACCATATTAAAAAAAATTGCATATAGGAGTAACTCACTCCTAGACATATGATATCAAAGCTGTTACAACATCACGTCAATTAATGCACAACACAAGAAGACGGTTCACCACCTTTGTGAAAGAAAGAGAGCTCAGCACATCACACCAGGAAAAAACATGGAGGTTGAGAGAGTTCAGGCATTGGCACTAGGAGGAATCCACGACCTGCCGGCACATTTCATCCGGCCAGAGCACGAGCGGCCGGAGAACAGCAAGGCCATCGAAGGGGTGTCCGTGCCTGTGATCTCGTTATCACAGTCACGAGACGTTCTGGTGAAGGAAATAGCGGAGGCGTCAAGCAAATGGGGGTTTTTCGCAGTCAAGGATCACGGCGTGTCGCCTGCACTGATCAAGCGGCTGCAGGAGGTCGGCGAGGAGTTCTTCGGGCTGGCTCAGGAGGAGAAGGAGAAGTATGCGAATGATCCGACCAAGGGGAAGTTTGAAGGGTATGGGACTAAGATGATCAAGAACAAAGATCAGAAGCTTGAGTGGGTTGATTATTATTTCCATCTCATGGCTCCTCCTGCTAAGGTTAACCATGACGTTTGGCCCCAGAATCCTCCCACCTACAGGTATGCAACAGAGCTTGATCATAATCTCTATCCAATTTTCTGTTTATCGCTTCGTGATAACAACGCTCAGATCCGGACAGTCGGACAGCCTATCGGAAACTGTCACCTTGGGTCGGACAACAGGAATAAATTTATGTCATCCTCCCCGATCCGATCTTATGGGAGCACTTACGTCATTGATCTGACAACCAAGGTCTTCAAATCTGAAGCACAGAAACGTACGAGTCCAATCTTATTTATATCAAATGATGAGCAAAAAGGAAACCATGTTTCGTGCATTGAGTAGAAGAAAGTGAATTTTATTTGTATCGTGACATTTTAAAGAGAATCTACATGCCACTACAATGGTATCGACAGGGAAGTGACGGAGGACTATAACAAGGAGGTAGAGAGACTCACGGATGAGATACTCGCATTGCTATCCGAGGGGCTGAACCTTGAGACTAATGTTCTGAAGACTCACATGGGTGGCGATGAAATCGAAGTTGAGATGAAGATCAACATGTATCCGCCGTGCCCACGGCCTGAACTGGCGCTTGGGGTCGAGCCGCACACTGATATGTCAGCGCTCACTTTTCTTGTCCCAAACGATGTTCCTGGACTTCAGGTTTGGATGGACGGAACCTGGGTGGCTGTGGATTACGTGCCTGACACCCTATACATCCACATTGGAGATCAAATAGAGGTAAGATGTTTATGTCAAGGAGAGACTCCTTCGAATGAAGGCGAATGATATATGTCGTTCTGCTTACCATTGATCAAATTTCCTGCAGGTACTAAGCAATGGAAAGTACAAGAGCATTCTTCACAGGAGCACAGTGAATAAGGAAAGAACCCGAATGTCATGGGCTGTGTTCTGCGTGCCACCGGGAGAGACGGTGGTCGGACCTCTGCCCGAGCTGCTGGATGATCAGAACCCTGCAAAGTATATGGCGAAAACATTCGATGATTATAGATATAGGAAGATCAATAAGCTCCCGCAGTGAAATCATTCGACCCAAAGAGAGAGCATATGCTAGTTCTGAATTGTAGTAGCAGTAGTTCAATTCGTATTCATGTAAAAGCAACCTCCAGTATTAGCGTGTTGGGATTCAGCTTAGGGATTATTCTATCACGTAAATCATTGTTGGGGTTGCTGTGAGATTCTCTTCATTTTTATGAATGAATAAAGCATAGTATTGCACAATGTGATTTATTTATCATGGTCTCCTTTTTCAGCAATGCATAAGCTGATTAATGCATACAGAACATGTATACTAATCCACAAAGCAACTTCAAGCTAAATCTTGCCAATCAAACAGCTAACTTTCTTAACCAAAGAATTCATAACCAGATACATCAAAGACTCACCAGATTCATTGTCGGGCGTCTGTCCTCGAACTCTGATTCACCATGTCTTTAAGCTAACCCGGAACATACCAAACCCAGAAAGTCGTTTAGATTACAAAGGCAAAGCTTGAGAAAGCGAGCCCGAGAAGGTTTTCAAGTTTTGCTCTCTGTTGAAAGTAGAAAGCTAACCAATCTTTTTGCTAATCCAGCCATAGAACTGCACGCAACAGGAAGGCATCGACAAAGAACCTTCCAATTGAATAAACCAACTATAACAAGTACCATAACAATCCCGCGGTGATTTCAAAACCACAAGGTCGCGTTAACAAGAAGTAATCAGCCATGAGAGCCTCGAAGAGCATCGAACTGAAGAGAATTTAACAGGAACAGACACGAAACACCATGTAGATTTCCCTCAAAGGACATCAAAACATGATTGAAACAATCTCTGCATTCCAACCAAAGAATATCACAAGATGGTAGCCCGCAGGCATTGGCCAACAACTCTTAAGGTCAAACACAGAACAAGCTGCACAATGGCATCTTAGCTTGCCCAGTAGAGCAAATCTCTATTAACTAGAATCCAATTCAAAGAGGGAAAGAAAAAAAACACTTAAGTATTGTCTATATACGTTTGCTGGGATGCATGACGTCAACTATTTAATGTAATCTTGGACCTGAGATCTGTTGACAAGAAAGATAATATGATGTGAATCGCTATTTGTTCTAGGATAAGGTCAATTGGTTTGCTGATATAGAAGCGAGTCGCTTTGTCCATTGCCCTCTTCCATCATGGAAGGTTCGGCAAAACGTCGCCCATAAAAGCACAAGAACTGCAAAGAGTCCAATCTTGGCTGACCCAGTGAGATCCTTTCTTCCAACATGCCAACACCACTGACCATACTTGGCCTCAGTCGTGGTTCCTCCTGAACACGACACAGCGCAATACGAACTAACGTCTCTACATCTTCACTTGTCACCCGCCCTTCTAACCTTGGATCTGCTAGCTCTAAATACTTCCCTTGCTCGTGCATCTCTAATGCAAACATAGGGAAGTAGACAGCCGCAGAAGCTGATGAAGAGGATGACGAGTTGCTCGGGGCACCATTGCCATCATTGATGCTATTGCTCCTAGTTTGAAATGAGCAGTTTTTCCTCCCGCTCACGATTTCAAGAAGCACCATCCCAAAACTGTACACATCGGTTTTATCAGAGATGGAAGAGCTTGTCAGCCATTCAGGTGCAAGACAGCCATAGTACCTCTCATAGTCGTAACATGGCCCGACTGTTCAGGGTTTAAGAGCTTGGACAGGCCGAAGTCAGAGAGCTTCGCCCGAATCTGATCATGCAAGAGAATGTTTTCTGGCTTCACGTCATAATGAATGATCTTATGTTCGCATCCTGTATGCAAATACGCAAGACCACGTGCTATCGATTCTTTCCTGCCACTCAAGAACAGGACCAGCTCCAAAAAGCGTACTACCCAATGACCCTCGGTTCATGTACTCATACACCAAGAGCCGCTCCCTCCCTTGAGCACAAAAGCCTTTCAACTTTACAAGATTGGCATGGCGGACATTTCCAATACCAGCAATCTCAGTACAGAATTCCCTTTTTCCTTGGGAGCTTGAATTCTTCTTCTTTTTTACAGCCACAACGGTGTTATCGGACAGCACTCCTTTATAAACAGTGCTGAACCCACCTGAACCAATCTGGTTACTGAAATCATCAGTAGCTGCCTTGAGGTCTTCATAAGTATACCTCACTGGGAGCCCAGGAATCGAGAAGGTCTCCAATTCTCCTGAAGACGAAGTTGGCGCCACGAACTTTCCTTGTCCTGATCTGGAGTGATTCCATTATTTCCACCACAGAACTCCAAGTACAACAAGCAGTGAAAGAGAAGCGAACGGAAAGACAACCAGGCCAACAATTAGAAACAACTCTTTATTGCTGTTTCCACTGCCGCTGCCATTGCTAGTCCTGGAGACGCTAGCAACCGCTTTCACATATCCTAAGTTCCCGCTTCCTGCACTAGACATTAAGGATCCTATCTGATTAAAAATCATGAGACAATAACCAGTTGAATTCCCATAGAAGATACCCAAGCAACAGTGCTTGAAACTTGAGCAAATCGAATAATATCATGTACCGAAACGGGCAAACCATCATAACATATCTGAATATGCTAGGAGTTATTTGATTGTGAAGTGTCCAAATAGGCACCACTCGACGAGTCAGAAAAAGAAATAAAGAAACAAAAAATTGAGATGGCTTCTTGCTGAAGCGAAATCCTGAACCAGCTAACTCATATTTTTTTGTAGTTTGTAGCATACATAGTGCTTTTCTTAATTCGACAGAGACGCCATAATCCCTCCCTGATCTCAACAAATGTTCTGACCATGTGAAGTGGTGCGTTGGTGTTGAGAAAACTCTACCCATATTGGAGTTCAAAAGAAGCATGGTTCAAAGGAAAATGGGCACGAATGGGGAGATCTTTCAGGTTAACAAGAAACCAACTGCAGCCGAATCTGGCGTGCCAAGAAAACAAGCGCGGCTTGTGCAGGTATTTGACAGGAATGTAAGTTGGCCTACACAAATTGTGATGTTATAGAGACTAAAACAACGATTCAAGTGCTCTGAGTCTGACATACCAAAGGCAAAGCGGTATAACGTGCAAATCAACACTAGCATGAGGATGGCCTTAAGAACGAGATCCATTGAGCTCCAGTACTACCATCAAGAGAAGGTCAATAGGAAGAGCCACATTTTGCAAGTAGAGTGCCAAATTTGACAGTCGGTTCGTTGCATCGTTTCATGGATACAACAACCTTAGATAAGTTCCTAGAGATGGGGAATTGAAAAAATTCCCCTACAAAAGCCTTGGATCTTGACCAGTCATGATACCTGCCTTATTAACATTTCTATTCTTCTCCGACCCCGATCTCTCAACATAAGAAACTAGAATAATTCCGATCTTCAATCTTAGATAATTAAACCACAGAGCTCACTCTTCAAAACAACAATCCGAACTTCCTTAAGATATATGTTAAATGAGCCTTCTACAATATGTTCAAACCTTTGATCAAATTGGTTCTCGACAATTCCACCGCCTGAGCAGCGATCTTGCTCAACCACAAAATCCGATCTTATCAACCCAAGACTCATCCAGGGAAGCAACAGAGACTACAAAATTCGGGGCAAAACCCTAATTCGCCCATCATGCGAATTGGGGTTCACTTCAAATCCCACAAACAATTCCATCTAGAAAAATGCTATTCTGACTGCAAACATTACTAAAAACCCTAACTTTATGACATGGGTATGTGCGAGCTATCTACATAAAACTCGAATTCGACGAATCTGACTACGATGCTGAAAACGATTGAAGATTCATATGCTGTGGATACGAATAGGATGAAAGGAGAAGGGAAAAAAAAAACAACTGAGCTCACTTGGAGACGGAACATTCTTCAAGCTGCTTCGCCTCGCTTTCTCCTCCTGTCGCTACTCTTGTCTAGAGAAAGTGCTCGATTTTGATTATCTTGTTCGCTCTTTGGTGGTGAATACTCTGTTGGTGAAGACTGGTGAAGGCCTCGCAGTTTGTTTATTCCCTCGTATCATGCTTGATGTTCCATCGAGAGTGATTACGAAACAGAACAAAAGACTCCGTGGTTGGAAAAAACGATTATTATATAAAGTTGTTCCAAAAATTTAAATGAATCAATGATGTCAAAGTATTTTTTTTTTTTTATGCACTGCAATCCTAAAAAGGTTTTTGATCAGATAGAGAAGTTGAACCGGAATTTTTTATGAGGGATAGGGATACTAAATTTCTTAGTATTTCATGTGAGAAAATATGTTAAAGTAAAAAGTAGGAAGTCGGGAGGTTTGGGTTTTCTGAATCTCCAGAAAATAAATCTAGTTTTTTTGATAAAATTGAGGTGGAGAATGGTAGCAGAACCCGACTCTTTGTGGGTTACAACTCTCAAATATAAATATGGCAGCCCTATTGAGAAGACCAACAAGGACGGAAGGATATCAACTACCTGGATAAATATATAATTAGGGGTTGTGGTGTTGAAAGAAGGGTGGACATGCTCTAATGGATGTGTGGTCGATTTGGTGGGGGACTCCAACGCCAAACCATTGAAATGAAAAGCAAACAATTCGAGGGTCTTTTCTGTTAAATCGGTCTACGAAATTCAGCTGAAAAATAATGATGCAGAGGAGGAGTTGAAAATGGAGCAAGATTTGATCCATAAAAGGACCCTAACGAGGTAATTTTTTGCTTTGGTTAGTGAAACACGATAAACTAACAATAAAGGGTCTGCTATTCTCTAGGAAAATCAGCACGAATGCTTGTTGTGATATCTGTGGTCAAGCGGAGAAATCAACGCTTCATGCGATGAGAGATTCTTTTTTGATAAAGAAAAATTGGAGAAGATTGGTGCATCCACGATTTTGGAGCTCCTTCTACAGAATCAAATCTCACTCGGATTGGATTGATTTCAATTTAACAACGAAGGTAGGTGCTCCAGATATTACGTAAGAATGACAATATATCTTTCCTGAGATGATTCAAGGTGTGTGGTATTAAAGAAATAAACAAGTGTATAAAAAGGAAGCTAACCCAAAACCCCCTTCAAGAATATTCTTAACAAAGATGACTATGTAAAGGATTGTAGAAACGGAGCTTGCCATTACTATTAAAGTAAGCCCCGAAAAAATCAGTAAGCCGATGATTATGAGGATTGACAATATTTTTGCATAGCTCGTATAGTTAGTTAGAACGAGCAAGAGGCATTTTTTGACATTCCTTTTTTGACCCAGTTTCGAGCCTATGAGTCATGATGAAACTTTGTAACTTTGTTTTGTCAATGTTATAAAATGATTCCATAGTTCAACCAAAATGCTTGATGTTCCATCAAATAATCAAAAAATTTTGATGAGTTCAACATTCCCAGTACAGTAGTTTTAGCTCAGGATAACTACATAGCACAATTGATATCATGAATAAATATAATAAAATTGATCGATACAAGTGTGAATTGAATTTTTATAAAATTTGATAAAAAAATAATTTTTTTATGATAATAATGTTTATTATAATTATTATGAGAGAGATAATAGATATATTATAATTGAGTTTGATTAATTTTATATTTTTTTGACAAAAACTTTATATTACAATTATTCTAAGATGGGAGTAAATTTTAATCTCCATCCAATAAGTTTTGAAATATTTTAATTTTTGTATTTATCGAAATAAAACTTGAATCAAGTTACATAACGATCAATATTTTTCACAAAATGATGATATAATTATTTCATTTATCTATTTTAATCACATTTGTATCACGAGACGATTACACTACTGAAATTTGATATTGATATACATCAGATGATAAAAAAATATGGATAACCTTGTGATTCTTGAAAGAAGGAAGACAAACAAAAATATCATTTGACAAAAAACGTTACAAAATTAGAGGAACACAATCAAGTAGCTATTCGTACTTCCTAAGTTTTAACCCGAATCGTTCACTTGCCCAAAGCAACGTAAGGACAGGTAAAGGCGAGGGAGAGAGTGATGAGAGGAGGAGCAGGAGGGCCGTTGCTGTGCATCGGAGATCTCCTCGCCGACGTCGGAGAACCCGATGCCATCGCCGCCGACGAACCCCGCCACCGTGATCAAACCCCTCATCTCTCCCCTTCTTCTTCCCCTTCCTCGTTAATCTCATCTGAAGCTCTCGATCTCCAACCCTCCGATCTCACCAAACTCTTCCAGGTTCGGTTCACAGTGTTATCATTCCACTTCGCTGATTTAACTGCTTTTAATATCAATTCATATAATCAGCGCTGCGTGCTTCTTCTATGATTGCGTCCCAGTGCAAATTAGGGTTTTCGTACATTCAATTGATGCAACGTAGGGTGTGCATTTGTTGGCGGTGTAGCATGTGATATATGGAGGACTGCCGGCGGGAGTTTGATGTACTCTGTGTTTGTGTTTGTAGTAGTCTAATGGTCTAGTTGTGTTTTTAACTTTCATGTGCTTCTAAAATTGCAGTAAGTCGTCGAGAGTAGAAAATAGAAGTATAGAATCATACTCAAACATGTTATATGGATTCCTTTAAAGGTCGTAAGTCTGTGGAAATGGAAATGTTTAGAGATAGTTCACCTTAACGAATTATCCTGGGGTTCTTGGTTCGATTCAGAAAACGAATCTTACTTCGGATGAGGAATATGTTTCCTGGTGCTCG
This sequence comes from Drosera capensis, assembly GCA_001925005.1. Taxonomy (NCBI): domain Eukaryota; kingdom Viridiplantae; phylum Streptophyta; class Magnoliopsida; order Caryophyllales; family Droseraceae; genus Drosera; species Drosera capensis. The sequence goes on from LIEC01012058.1 coordinate 270,407, forward strand.
CAGGTAGCAAACCATAGTTGTTCTTGGCATACCTACCAGATGATCCATCTTGAAATTTTTGCGGCCGAATTTGTCTTCTCATTTTTGTTTTCCACTGTAGTGGCTTCTTTTGCATTGATGCTGTTCGACCATGCTTCACTCTAATGGAGTCTCATCAGCGTAATGTTGCCTTGATAGAGTTTTGGATCTTGGTAGGCATGGTTGTGCTTGTAAATTAAGTGGTGAAAGTGATATGATTTTAATTTGGACCATCAGCAACCTCTTCCTCCACATTTATGTTTATGAGTATGAAGCTCCTTCCTTTCAGATGCAAGAAGTGTGGCGAATGGTGGATATGTAAACTTACACAGTTATCTGCTTATACTTATGATTACGTTACTGGGTTGATCGCATTTCAGGAAACTTATGATGAACTTAACAAAGCCCTTGCTGGTGCAGACCACTCATGGACATGTTTAACACTTAAGGTAAGGTGGCAGTTTGTTACTGTTCAAAGTCATGCTGTTGTGTTTAGTTATGTTTTCATGACCTGGAATTCGGTTTGGAGAATGAGAAGAAGCAACGTGACATATCGATGGGGATGCTACAAAACTGCAGGACAATGGTTCTTTTTTTTTTTTTAAAGGATAGCTAGTTTGCAATTACTTCTGTCCCTTCTGGTAGTCAAACTCCGACCTCATGAACTTTAAATTTTCCCTACTAGGCCAAGCCAAGTGCTAAAAAGCTGGAATTAAAACTTATTTTGTTTGATATTGTTGTTGGAAAAATGAAAATAGACACTGGAATAAGAAATAAAAAAAGGGGGAAAACAAAAAGAAAAGAAGAAAGAAACGAAGTTGCAATAACTTGAGCAAAAATACGAAAACAGACCCTTGAATACAAAGCCCCAATAAAAAAATTTGTAGAATTTGTATAAAAAACAAAAAAAAACTTAAATAAAGAAACAATAACATTCTTTTCCCATTTCTTTGCTTCAAAATATAGAAAACAATAAGAAACCATTTCCTTGCCCATATAGCGAGTACGTCAAACAAAAAAAGCATTTGAAAGGGTAAAATGGCACATACATTAGAGGACCGAAATGTCCAATTTCCTTTGTGTATTAGTCTTCCTCCTTCGAATTTGAACACTCTTCTCTGGCTCTCGTGACCTACTAGTTGAAAGAGTCCATGACTTGGCTATGAGCTATCTTTGTGCATAAATAGCATTGGCCATACCAGAGAGGAATTCACCACAACCTGCATTCCGCCGGGGGGGGGGGGGGGGGGGGGGGGGGGGGGGGGGGGGAGGAGAGAGAGAGAGAGAGATTTGTGTCTGGATTATATTGGTAGAAATGGACCAGTTCATATGATCATAGGGGGGCCTGTTTATTCGTAGTATGAGGCGCTCTTCCGTCTGCTTCATTCAAAGTCTGCAAAGGCTTTCTGCACTTGTAGACTCGAACTGCAAATAATACTCAAACTAGCAACATCTTGAAAGAAATTGTTGAACCTAAATGTTTCTTTTTGTACTGTGTCTTGATAAACGAGGGTTTCTGATTTTTAGTACTCTTTCAGTCTTTCACATTGCATCAAAAGAATCAATTCGCTCTACGCTTTGGTAGATACTCTTTCGTAAGCGATGGATCCTTATTCACCCCTAATCCAATGCTATAATACTTGGTGTGCTTAGTATGCTCTGGTGAGTATTTTTACCTTTAAGAAATGCCTGTTACTCCATCAGGGCTCCGTAATCAAGGGCCAAATCAAATAGGAGTAGCATTTCTCCCAGTTATCTCTTACTATTAAAGGCCCAGCTCTCGTTGCTTTAATATTTGCTCGTCCTAGTCCTGAGAACTACCTCTAGATCCTTGCAAAAGGGCGTTGTTTTATGCAAAATCTCTGTTTCTCACAATTACTTCTCCTTTCTTGTTCCAGTTATGCACTATTCTTGATGCTGCCAATAAGCTAATCAACTCGACCAACTCGAACATTGCTAAGCTGTCGGAGAAAGTAGAGGAGCTCAAGTGGATAATCAAAAGAGGAGACTCTTCCATTGCGGCAGTTCGATCTATCCACAGCTCCTTAAGCCAAATAATAGAGCCATCAAGAGGCGGCCAATAAATACTTGGGCATGATGGCAACTAGATTAGCGTTAGAGATGAGAGTTTGCAGCATGTCACATTCGTGACTTCTTATTCCTCATCTTTGTGTTAGCATCAACGAACTTCAAGCAACAACACCATGTAATGCTCAACTGCGTTTTAATCATAATTGATCTTGTAGGAATGTGCAGATTATGTCACTGAAAACTTCTAACTATTGCATTGATTCAATACACCACTGACTCCCTTTTTCTGATATCTATTGAAAATTTGAAATCGCTGCAGAATAGCTATACCATGTTACTATTACCATGAACACGGAACCAACTGTCCGGCGGAATAACCGGACTAGCATCATCCATAAATCTTGTCTTCCGGCTATGGAGACGATGATGTATGATATCTGCCGATTTGCAACGGAAGACAACCGAAGTTCTTACTAACAAGACATTCAGTCGATCTAACTATATTTAAGCAATATTGAAGAATGAAACAAAGGTTGTTTGACTTGCAGGATCCTGGTGTTCCCAACTTGATGGGGGAAACGGAACACTTCTACGCCATCTGTTAACTATCGGCACTCTACGCCATCTGTTCTTCAAATATATACCGTATAATCCTCTCTCGTCTAACTTGGCTGCTCTGTTCCAAGTCAATGCCCAACTATATCTTTGAAAACCTTCCAATAAAAGGAGAATAACGACAGAAAACGAAGTTAATATTCAAACACAAATAATAAGGCTAGTGACTTAGACAGACCTGAAAATTTCATTGGTATCTTGGAGTTTTGTGAGTAGGTACATTATAGTTATATCAAGATAGGTTATGATCTCATCCTTGTTATCAGGTATCCCTATGTATTTAGCTCTTTGGATGAGGTTGGTCGTGAAATGTCTCCGATTTCTACCGTAAGATTGAGTCTTTGAGAGAATTGGTTTGTGGGCGGTGGAAATTGTGTTCATTCCTGACCATTTCTGAGTAGTGCTCAACAAAAAAATATAGTGCATTTGGTTCACTAGATTAGAGTTTTATTATCTGAATAATGAGCATCTACCATTGGTTGAAGAAACCAGTGGACCATTATTCAGAGTTCAACCAATCAAAGATTATAATAATGAGACATTTGATTCGCATTGACTCAACGTTTTCTGCATAAAAATATTAAAAGACGAATAGAGTATAGAGTATGACCCGCAGAAATTTACTTTTGAACTACAGTTATAGCAAGTGGGTTTAATCATTTTCTATGTGAGAAATGAAAATGATGAGGCTACTAATAAAGACCTCTTGTTGGCCAGAGACTTGTGGCTACACCGCACAATTTGCTTAGACTACTGTCCAGACAAAACTCGGGCCATCTTCATGGATAGAGTACTATGTACTCGGAACAAGTTTGTTATCGTCTATATTGTGGTGATGAGTCCGTCAACGAAAACTAGTTTAAATGATCTTTCGGACTTGCGGGTTATTCGGTTGATCAGAGAAAAATCATTCAAGATTTTCTTTTAAAAAGAACTTTCATTTATAATAAATTTTGGAATTTAGCAAGTAAAACTATGCTATGCATTACTAATCCGAGCATTACGGATCCAATCTGGATTACAAATATTTCCAACCAATACTGTAGTAGACATTAGACTCCAACTTTGACTCTCTCCAGGATTGAAGAGGGAAGTGCAGAAGTTTGGTAACGTCGCTGGTGAGACAAAGTTCCCACTTGTGCGCCCATAAAAGCAAAGCTCACAGCACTTGGATGCATCACTAACAGCCCAAACCCAATATAACAAAGAAACCAAAGCAACAACAGCAAAGATCACCATCACTTGATCCTATGGGTTCTATAGACAAAACACCAGTGAGGATCAACGACGAGGACGACGAAGCGGGCGTCTACGCGTTACATTTAGCGCTCGCTTACACCGTCCCGCCTGTCCTCAAGGCAGCTATTGATCTTAACCTCCTAGACATCATAGCAGCCGAGGGTGTCGCCTCGGGGAAGTTCCTGACAGCGTCCGAGGTGGCGGCTAAGCTCGAGACTAAGAATGCTGAGGCGGGCGCCATGATCGATAGGATGCTCAGGTTGTTGGCGAGCTACTCGTTGCTTCGGAGCACGAGTAGGGTGGTTGAAGGTGGGATTAAGGCGGAGAGGGTGTATGGGATTGCTCCTGCTGGGAAGTTCTTTGTCAAGAGTAAGGAGGATGGATCGTTGGCTTCGTTGCTGCCCCTTGGTTGCCACCGCGCCACCTGGGAAGTCGGGTATGGTTTAATCATCTCTTTTGGTCGTACGTGCAGTCGTTATCTTCATGATCAGGACAGATATCATGTCAATGATCTTGTGTCCAATCTCTTGAGTACTTCCTTACGCAAATGAGCTTTATTTTTAAATCTTTTTATAAACAAAATTATCAAATTAATATTATAAATAAATTAATTATCTTTTATTTTTTTTTCAAAATATAATAATAAAAGACCTTCTGAAGAAGGCGTATGGAATGACAAATGCTGAGATGAGTAGTCTTCCTGTAACAATCTTCGACATCTCGGACGTTGTGGGTTTATCCCAATCAAAGACGTCCTGGTTTTGTTCATTATATTTTGAAAAAAGATCTATTTTAATAATTAAATTATTTATAATTATAATTTGATAATTTTATTTATAAAAAACCAAAAAAAATAAATGACACACTTTACTGATCAATTAATATATGTTTATCTCTATATGTGGATATGTGGACTCCGGATTCCTAACTTGCATTATAGATAGTGTAGGGACATGTTGGCCAGTTAATAGCTAGAGTCAAGTCAGCAATATTCTTTGTATGACTACCATTTTTTTTTTCTTTAGTCCAATATGACTACCATTTTCACAACGTAGTTCCAATTTGGTGAAAGCTCAAAGTTCATGATCATGACAGTGACTCAGTTTCCAAACAAGATATCTAGTGTCCGTGACAGTATCTGACTTGTCTTGTGTTCTGCTTAAGCATATTAAGAACATAATATTGAGATGTGCTTGTAAAGTCATTTCATAATCAGTGTTCTACAACGGACCATTTTGGATGTGATACTGTATGATCGCATGATGATGAATCTGCTCTATGGTTTGGTGCACTAGGTGTGGCTTGAAGGAGATGATCCTCGAGGGAGGGGACATATACCAGAAAGTTCATGGGATGTCCCTCTTCCAGTACATGAACAAAGATCCAACATTCAACAAGATCTTCAATGCCGCCATGGCCGATTTCACCGTCATAACCATGAAGAAGATCCTCGACACCTACAAGGGGTTCGAGGGCATGACATCCTTGGTCGATGTTGGTGGAGGCATCGGTGCTAGCCTCAACATGATCATCACCAAGTATCCTTCTATCAAGGGTGTCAATTTTGATCTTCCTTATGTGGTGAAAGACGCACCGGCTTTCCCAGGTATACTTCTATGATGATGCATGTTGATACATAGAGGTTTAAGTTTTAACACAGATCCATGGGCTTATACATACAAATGTGTGGTTACATTTCAGGTATTGAACATATTGGAGGAGACATGTTTGCCAGCGTCCCAAAAGGAGAAAACATCATGATCAAGGTTGCTTAATTACAATGTCCTCTTGTTTTAGACTGCTCCTAAACATAAAGTCGACAATGTGTATCAAAAGCCAAACTCGTAGTAGTGTGCGTAAGTTAGCCATCAAGACTATAACTGTCTTGTTGCTTGTTAATGCCTTGTTGCAGTGCACGTTGCATAACTGGAATGACGATCAATCTGTTGATATCTTGAAGAACATCTACAAAGCCCTGCCAGATAACGGCAAGCTGATCGTTATGGACTTCGTCCTGCCAATGGAACCCGACGGCAGCTGGGCAGACAAGCACGTTGCGGAGCTCGACAACATAATGTTGGTCCAACAAGGAGGACAGGAGAGGACCGTTAAGGAACTGGAGAGCTTGTGCAAGAAATCGGGATTCAAGGGTTTTGAGTTCATATGCTTTGCTCATACCATTGGAGTCATGGAGTGCCACAAATAATCAACATAAATCATATACATATATACAATTTCCTGTCAACCTGAAGTTGAGTTCCCTATAATAAGAGTTTGTTTTACTATGTGCTGATCGTATAATTTTATAGTTTTTGGTACTCATTGTAATATTGTAATTCTGTTACTGTGTACTCGTTAATAAAAAAGAGAATTCACGAGCAACATTCCACTTGTTTGAAGATTTCCAGCTCTCTGAAGGTGAGACTAAAGTAACTTGTTACGGGGAGTATTATCCTTGGTCCCGAAGTGAGTTAGTCCCAAGTGGGTCAGGTACTTGTTGAATTGGTTCTTGTGCCCTGGTCTATTGTAAATATGTTGATTAAAAGTTCCATTCAGCTCGAATTACTAAGACAGTTTATGGGTTTCGGATATTTAATTACATGATTCCAAAAAAAAACCTATAATCATAAAATAAATTTATTTATCATATATTGACACTTTATTTTTCTTATAATATAATATAATCTAAAAATATATTATAAATATATTACACTACATTTTGTACATAGTGTGAACTCTAAAAATAATGTATAAATTGGGTTAATGACTTGTTAGTGTATGTTTAAAATACACGACTTAAATTATCATTTATTACGATAATTTATTAACTTTATTTATTATAAAATTATTTATATAAATTCATATTATATATATAATATTATTGATAATTATATATATTTATTTTAAATCATATAAAATATTTAAAATATTTGAGAATTCTATATCGTGATTGTGTTAAACTATTTAAGTAATTTATAATTTTCTAACAATGTTATAATAATAAAATAAATATGTAATAATATTGGAATAATAACTATGAGACAATGAAAAAATATTATATATTAAATACATTAAATATAAATCATGAATATTGTGTCATTAATGCATAACCTATCAAACTTGATAGAAAAATAAACTAAACTTTGATATCAAAAAATATTAAATTAGCTTTATACATATAAAGCGAACAGGATGAAGTTATGTTAGCGGTAAGTTTCTTATTATGTCTAATTAAGTTTAGTTCCTCAATAATTTGATTATAAAAAGAAATTAGGGAATATGATGCTAATTATGTATTAGAGATTAATTGATGATGAAGATTAAATAATTGAATAATTTTAAAAAATAAAAACAATTTCTGAAAAACTTCTATGGTTGAATATATTTAACATACAATTTCTATGTTATTAATAACAAACTTTCTTTTTCCTTATAAAGATGATAACTATATTTTTTTTTTTTACATCGTTACCACCTGTTTGGTTATGAAGATTGGCCTGACCACACCCCCTAATCCCATGGTTTGGAGGAGAGTCAATAGGTGCAAGACCTCTTGACAAACCCTGTATTTCAAATATTTGTATATGTGACGGAGAGCAGTAGAGTCTGTAACTAGAGGCTATGGGTGGATGCGGCGAACATCAGAAAGAAACCAAGTCTAAAATCCAAAGCTGAGAGAACGAAGAACTGAATAGTACATTAGAATACCTAAATGATGGGGAGCACCTCAATTATATCAGTCCAGTCTAGAGGAGAATGATCAGTTAGCTACACAAAGCTAGAGTTATGAGCGCATCATGATCTGAACAACGATGAATAGAGCAGCCACAGCCCCGATAGTGACGAAAGGTTGGACCAAGGAGCAAGTGGAAGCTGAAGCAGCATTGCCAAAGACGCTTGACACAGGGCCACCAGCTGGGTTAGAACCAGGGAATACTGCAGATGACGGCACCATGGCTATTCCTCCAGCTCCTGATCTTGAACCGCCTGCCTGTATAGGAGCTGGTGATGGAGCATAAATGGAGCTAGTGATTGTCGAAGGTGGGGCGATTAAAGGAGGAAACTACTGTGGACCTGCATTAGGTTCAAGATTTGCATCAGATACATCAATAGTCAAGGAGGAAACCATCTTGAATTTGGTCGGCTAAAAGTTAGGATCCTTGGTTAGTTGGTTATATTCCATTACAAGTTCCAATTGGACCCATAACAAATGGAACCTTTTTAGTAGCAGATATTTAACCTGCCTAGCTAACAAATGAATGATGCGTCAAGACCCAATCCTTCTATATTCTCCTGACTCGGATTGTGATACTGGAAATCATTTCCCCAAGTCATTCCAGCATAAAGAACATGAAATGACACAGGATTTACATGTTGAAAACTGGCTATCATTAACATTAATCAAGTTCAAGTCAGTCAAGTTTCACAAACTATAATGACTTTGCTTTCTTGTTTTGATAAGATCTAAAATAAATTATAACTCCCGTGGAAGTAAGCTGGAGCATGAAATAGCATCAAGTGCCCCCATATAGATCGAAGTAATAGACAACAGTTGTCGGACTAGATGATACAATAGAGTAGAAAAGAAAGGGTATAATTTTCTCCAAGCTTTACCTGGGCATCGAGGCTGGAGAGATGTGGACAACCTGCAGAAAATGATCATGAAAATCGTAAGCCTATTGTTAACAGGATGTGCATATAAAAGGAACATCAAGAGTGATATGACTTACATAGTCCACATGGTACCATTGACGAGCCCACTATAACTACAAGATGCCACACTACAACCTGCACTACTTTGTTGCACCGTGGCATTACCTAGCATGAGGTTGCTGTTGCGACACTGCATGCTAGAACAAGACGCTGCTAGAGATGACGGCGTGCAGTATAAGCTGTAGGAACCAGCACCAACAAAGAACATAGAGGGTTTCAGTGGAAGGCAGAACCATGCCCTTCACATTTGAGAGGACTAAAACAATCTATGACAACAGGAACAACTACACTGGACACAATGGCTAGCAGTGATAGCATAACTTCCATTTGCCACAATCAAGGCGTAATCAGAAGCATACTTTGGAAAGTTAGATGCACAAGCTGCAAAAAGAAGATCACGTATGAAAGGGCGATCACATTAGTAAACAGGACCTTTTAGAACTAGATAAGCAAACAAGAAACTCGAAAAATGGCTTTAATCTCATAAAAAAAACTTAACTAAATAAATGGCATTTCAAAAGGAAAAAAAAACCCCTCATAAATCAAAGTGGCTACATCGACAAGCCAGGAAAAATTGCATACTTCAGCCTAGTTACAATTTAAACCCCAAGATGGTGTGTGCAGGGTACTCTATCACTCCTGGGAGCAAATATGGTCAAAGCTCAAAGTTTACAAGAAACTCCAATGATGAGGCATAACATCAGCGCATAATTTCAATGCATACTATAATCAGTAGACTGGTCCCTTGATGTTATTGACTAAATTATTTATTAGCATACCTTAATCACACCAAATCTCCATCAAACATGATCATACAACATAAGCACAAATATTCTTCCAACATTCGCATTGCCCCCACCAAATATCAACCCTAAATCACACCAAACAAGAAACCACAAATCAAACACCAAAAACAACATCATCATACCTCAAAAGCACCATAGAATCACAGATTAGCTCCATCACTACCAGATATCGGAACCTCGACAATATCACCATCGACAACACCAGCATTCCCCAAAGCATTCACATTCTGCAAATCCGCGACAGTCGTCACAAACCTACTCGCGATACCATCCAAACCCTCCCCACCCTTCACCACATAGGCCAAATACACCGCGGGCAGTCCATTATCCGTCCCGTTCAAGCACCCGCACGGAAATGGCACAACAAGACTCAACCCAACATCAATCACATCAGGATCAACAACCCCATTTGCTTCCCTCAACTGATCCGCCGACACCAAACCCCCATACACCATCCCCGCTATCGCACTCAGTGTATCCCCGGGCCTCGTCTTGTACCTCGTGGCGACCGATTTGAGAATCCCATCGACGCAGGAACACGACACTGGGATCTTGAGGAATAAATTGGATGGGAGGATGTGGTTTTCAACGTCCGGGGAGGAGACGTCAATGGAGTTGGCGGCGAGGAGCGCGATCGGGTCGATTGAGAAGAGGTTGGCGACCTCTGAGACCTTGAGGTCGGTGTAGAGAGTGTAGTGGAGGAGTGAGGTGCAGGTGTCCGAGGTGGAACAGGGCTCGATTGGGACAAAATTGACAACAATGTGAGAACAAGGAGTGAAATTGGCGAGATTGGGGAAATGGGTTTTCGATTTGGCGATATGGGCAGATGCATTTTGCAAAAGGGTGGACGAATGTGAGGAGAAAGGTGCGAGTTTTGGGGATTGTACGAAAAGGGTTGGGTGGTTTTGGTTGCTTTAGGCTTTTGAGTTACCGTTGCTGGTGAGGTGTGAGTAACGGCTAAGTGGTTTGAAATTTTGGGGTTGAATGGAGATTGAAGGGGAACTGTGGGGGTGAAATGGGAAGAGGGAGTGGTGTGTGAGGGGATTTGCAGAGGTGTGAGAGTGGGTGGTGGTCGGAGAAGAGATCGGCGGTGGGGGAAGAGAGAGAGAGAGAGAGAGAGGCGGGAGGGTTGACGACAAAGGGAAAGGAATCTGGAGCTTTGTGCTTGACAGTGACGGTTGAATTTATAAGGGCGAGAAGAAGAATCAAAATGAAACAATACATGATGTAAAATGCTCGACATGCCATTGAAGTATGTAATTTTAAGATGTTAAACGGTAAGTTTGTGAAATCAACCCGGATCTTGCATCTTAGATTAAACTTCTTCGCAATATATGTAAGAGAAATTGGCTTTCACGATTTCGTTGGGATCAAGAGAGAGAGAGAAAATAAACGCATACGCATTCAGATGATCCTGATTAGAATAGGGTTACAGTGTTGTGGGATGCTTCATGCAACTATCGAGACAGATGGATTGTATTTTCTCAAATCACGAACGTAATGATCATCAGTATGAAACAGTGACACTGAAAGTTGAATTCAAGCAAAGTACCAAACATCAAAATGCAGCCGGAAATTCTGGAGAAACTGTCAGCTAAACATGGGCGGAAGAGTCCAAAGTTTCAAGTAAACTCCAGTTTATCTGATTTGAGTCAAACCATTTCACATGCAACAGCTCTAAATTAAAGATGAGGAATCTAATACAGAACCTTTCATGTATCATACAATGAATAAATACACTACGCGCACACACTGTCTAATATTGACCAATCATTGTGATGAGAGAGACATATCTGGAAACACCCGCCAAGCAATATCTGAAACCTCTATCGCCATTTGACACAGCATCATCTATGCAGTGCCTCGGCTAGCTAACCGGTCAATGACGTACCAGCTCCTGCAAATGCAATGTTCCAGCTCTCTTAACCATAGAAAAAGGATAACAGCCAACAATCTGTACCAATCCAAGGGTGTATGCACAATGAAAAGGAAGGCGGAGATAAATCGCTCAAACTTCCTGTCCTGTATTCTCTGCTTTTTCGTTTCTTACAAGCCCGTCACAAGCGCATATATAAGATTGGCAAGCATAAATCAATCACAATTTATCATCAAGTTTGCCGTTTACTAGGGGGAGCATTTTCATCCGGTTTCCAGGTGTCCGAGGAGTTTGAGGTGATCCCGGTGACTGCTGAGAGAGCAAATGGCTCACATAGCCATAGAATGTGCATCCGCATAGAGTTACTGCACACCCCACTGCGTTCAAGGATGAAATCGGGTTCCTGAATATGAGCCATGAAATGAGCACAGCGACGGCAACCTGGTGAACAACATCACAAACAACTGCTCATGTCAGTACACACCAGTCCGGTGTATCCGCAATCATAAATCGACATATCTGTAGAATGCGGACTGCTACCGCTTCAATATCAAGAAACAATAAGAAAGCAAAAAGGAATAAGAAGTGAATATTCCCACCTTCAGATTTCCTGCGACATTAAATGTGACAGCAGTCGTCGAGTGAATCACATAGAAGATGGAGAAATTAAGAAAGAAAGCCATCACACCGGAGCCGAAGATGATGACGAGGGAAGAGATGATAGATGGGTTATTCTGAAGCCATGCTGCAACTCCAGGACCTTCGAGCAACAATGCTGGCACTCCCATGATCATTGTGGCGAAAGGTGCCATATAGTAAACAGTGTTTATACTGAGCAACCATGAAGCACAAAGGGATCAGACGAAGCTATGGCTACACAAGCAAATACATCACACATAGCAAGACAAAAGGAAGGGAATGCCCCTCTCATTACAATAAACACTCCATATCACTCACTACTATGCAGTCAGAGTCTGTCAGACAGAGAAATGGCGAGGAAATGAAGACATGACATGCATACCTACGGCTAAACGCAATAAGAATGCCAATAATGAAGATGATAAATGCAAAAATTGAATTTCCAACAAGAACAAAAACAAGATACACAAGGACAAACAGAAGTGACCAAAGGAGCTTAAGTACTACCTGTCAAACTTGTATCCATGAAGAAGAGACTCTGCAAGGATGGTCTTCGTTGAAGTAGCGAGACAGCCAAATAAAGCAGCAGCAAATCCAAACATATTAAAACTAAGCTCGGTAATGGATGTTAGAAGGATTCCTCCAACAATGGGAACTAAAGAAGCCCAAATGCGCCAGTCAAAGTTCTTTCTCCAAACAAGCCACTGCAGGACAACTGCTTCAAATACAATAGGGATGAAAAATTGCGAAGGGGTCAAATAAAAATTAAGCCAGAAGAACGAAAAAAGACAAGCTTATTCAATTGGCAAATGCAAAGATAACCTGTTGTTGCAGGAGTGAAGGACTTTATAGTCTGCATGAAGGAGACTGGTATGTAACGTAAGCTCACATTCCCTAGTACAATGTTAATGCAGAACACTAGTGACATAGGGAATATCCTTCTCCATCTATCCTCCGGATCAACTTGTATCAGTGGCTTTACCTTCAGAACCCTAATAGCCGCATAGGCCCCAATTGTTGAACATATAAAGTGAATGCAAGATACTGTCAGCGGATATGTGAAATCCAACTTCTGTGAAAGAAAAAAGTGAAACAAGAAAATACTTTGTAAGCCATTCAAGGGTTTAAAAGTGGAAATAGATATAAACATGTCAGCATAAATCCATACACAAATATCAGGTGTTCCACAAAGGCCAAAAGCTAGAACCAGAGAAAACCATGATCGAACATGAAAGAGATTCAACTAAACATGTATAGCTAAAAAGCATAAAAGACTCGTGTATGTATGCATAGAGACTCAGAAGCGATACAGCAAGATACAGACAAGAATATAGACACTTCAAAGTCTTCTCAGTTGAACTAGCGACAGAATAAGTATACAGATGTGAAATGCCTCGCCTTAACGACAAGCCATTGTGAATTTGCTTTGAGTCAGAAGATAACAAATGATGGCACACAGCCCCATGCAAAACTGAAACTTCAGCACATTTTCATGGTGTTCAGATAGCATTCCCACTGATAACTGGATACTCAGGCTTGCAGCTACAGTGCACACGAATCCCAATTTATCATGAGATGGTGAATTTTGTATAAAACAAAAATCAAGAAAGGAAATGGAGAACAGGCCAGATTGAGATACAAATTGTTACCATGTGCCACAGAACAAAGTGGTTGCATATACTCATACATCAATATGATAAAAATCAATATCTGACAAACCACATGTGAATGCATCACTCATACCAAGATGGCATGAAACTGAACGAGAGCTAAAGAATAAACAATAAACAAGCTCCAACAGGTCGAACAGAAAGAGCAAATTAAAGAAATCCACAATCCACGAATTTTCACAGCACAACAAGATTCATCGTTCATGTTATGCCAATAAAACCAGCTCAACGAAAATGGAGATTTCCTTCAACAAACAATCACATCAAGATGCATTCACTTCTATAGCGAGTGCCAACCAATAACATAATCACAAAATACTTGCATATTAATTCTACTATAATCACCACCTCAACACTCCACATAGGACGACATACTACTCGCCTACATATGCAAAATGATTATAGGATAAAGCTAAGAAAACATCAATATTCATCCATCGACATTAAATAACTCCAGTGATACAGAAAACATAATACTAATACCAACACTAACACTACCACTAACATCCATCAAACATCATATACTCATCAATCCTATTATTCATATGGCGCTGAAAAATGAACCCAAAATTCAGCAAAGAAAACACTAAACTGAGCAAACAAGCAGAAGCAAACCGATAGAAAGCGATAGAAAACAAATGACCTGAAAGATCCACTTGTTCATGATGATAACAGTGACATTGAAACCCCACCATTGAACAATAGCAAGCAGCGATCTCACCGCATTCCACTGACACAACCGACCCTCTTCCAACATCATCACCACAACAATCTCTCCCCCTCAATTCCTCCAAAACCAAGCAAATCAACACAAATTCGATCCCACTCACTTCTCAAAATCCAATTTTGAGCAACTGGGCATCACTAAAATGACAAAAAGGCATCAATTCAAGAATATTGAATGCGAGAAATTGAGGAGAGGAAAATGGGGTCAGTGATGGGATGAAAGGGGAAATGGATGGGGTGATGGGATGAAAGGGGATTTTGGAAAACCCTAAATTGAATTGAAATATTGAAGTTGGTGAGTCCACTGGGGGAGTGCGAAACGGTGAAGGGTGAAGATTGTTTATGATTCTTCGTCGTTCTCTTTGAATCATCCGAGAATTCTCTCTTGTGCATGTTCTTTGCGTGACGTTTCCTCTTGTGGATATTGCATTCTTTATTGCTCGTATCTTTTCTACACTATACTTCGATACCTTGGGAATATGCTGAGAAGGTAACCACATTTTTTCTGTTGTATTATCTTCATTTCTTTGAATATTTTTTTTGTATCATTTGATTCGAAATATTTTTTGATTTATATATTTAATTTGATATATTTTATTTATTAATATATTACGATTGGTATGATGAATTTGGAAAAGAAAAAGAAAAAGAGTGAGGACTGGGCGGAGCTGGTAGGGCCAAGGCCAGGCCCCCCTATGGTGTTGGACTTCTCTATATATTTATGTGTGTTTCTACGTCAAAAAGTCTGACTAGTTGTGTTGTTCCTAATTCTTCGTCTCAAAGAAAAGGTATTTAAAATATATACTATTTTCTTGTCAAAGTAGTTTATGTTTTTGAATTTATTGAGAAGCGTATGATGAGAAATATCAAATTCATTAATATATTTTTGTTATTACTATATATTTTACTATCATTAATTTATGTATACATTTCGATCCCTCTATGCTTTAATCCTAGCTCCGTCTCTACGTGATAAGGTAGCGGATTATAATGAGATATTATATTTATTTTAATACATAAAATTATTTTCAAATAAAAAATAAAATAAATATTCTAAGATTATTGAAACGACTCAAAATAATAAGTGTTACAAAAATTATGGGACGGAATGAGTTTAACATAATTATGGGACGGAGTGAGTTGAACATAATTATGAGACATATATTATAAAATTGATTGCGTTATAAATGATCCGTAAAAAGATAAAATAATATTTTTCGTTAATTTATCATGAAATATCAAATATGGTTTAAGTTATGAACTATAACTCTGAATCAAAATAAATTTCATTTCGCATTCTTTAATGATAAAAAGTAATATATCAAAATATATAATGAATAATACAGTTATTGCTGTTTGTACAAAAAACAATTAAAAGATCGTACGATCGTCTCATATCGTATTATTTAATGATAAAAAATAATATATCAAAATATATAATGAATATACAATTACTGTGTTGTTTGTATAAAAAAAAACAATCACAAAATTGTACGATCGTGGGTCGACGATCTAGATGATGATGTGATGACGGGATCGTCTAACGATGACCAATACCATAAGAAAAAACCAACAACTTGTATTATGTGTGGAATATTATGTTGTGGGATTGTGAAGTTAGGAGGTCAATGCCTTGAACCTCCTATATTTATAGTTTTTATAAGGTATAAGATAATTATATCTTTAGAGAATTTTGACTAAAATAATTATTGGGAGTATATCTTACACATGATAATAAGGTTATCTTATGTTAAAGTCTTTGTTCTAATGATTATCCCCTAAAATCCCCTAATTCATTATCTAGATCATATCTTTACAATAATTATAACAAGATAATTATAATCATTATTTTTATGGTCATCAGTATGTCCTCGAGTTTCTTGGCCGAGTTGCTTCAAGTCGACTATGAAGCTCGCTTGTCTTTTTTAGAGTTACATGAATCGAAACGTGAAATTATTCTTCTTTTTCACTGTCGATCGAGCTACCCCAATTCGTTCGTTCATCGTGGTTCTTCTTTAACTATTGATCTTCGTATGCACCAGCCTCAATTTCTATATCGGAACTCATTTTAAGTATGAATCTTTGCCTTGGCAATAATGTTTGGGTTTGTCTGTCTTTTTCGACTATCAAGATTTTACTTTAATTCCTCCGGATTTTGCTCAAAACCTTGGTTAGACTTTAGTTCCAAGTCTATGGGATGACTTCGCTCTAGTTTCTCATATAAGATTAGAGTTTCAAGTTTCGAGTTCTTTGTTTCATTTACTATATCAAGGATTGAGATAAGGATCTTGTCTTAATCTCTAAATTTTTTCATCGAGTTAAGGATCTTGTCTCAATTCTGAGTCGAGGAACTTATCGTGACTCTAAAACTTTGGTCGAGTTGAGAATCTTGTCCTAACTTTGAGTCGGGGATCTTTTCTCGGCTCTTTGTGTAACGCTACGACTTTCACGCTAGATGACACATGAACGTTATGTCGTCATAAACTAAATTCGTGACAAAACCAAATAAACCAAATGGGTTTAGAGGTATAAAAATCAAGAAACTATAAAATAGTAGTCACATTAGTAGCTTACAATTTCGAATACCTGTTTTAAGTTAAAACATTGGTACGAAAAATAGGTACATATCAAATGTTACATTGAACAAAATGATAATCTAATCTGATATGATATTCAAAAACTTGTGAGACCATCTACATGAATGTAAGCTCACATTATGATCCTCCAGGAGTAGATGAGGACATATCTATAAATAAAACGCATAACCGTGAGCAAAACAAGCTCGACAATCTAAGATGTATGAATTTTATTTACAGAAAACTTCCGCTAACGGTTATGACAACCGTCGAAAGTTTCTAAAAACGTTTTGATAATATGATAGAAAGATATAAGTGTCATATCAAACAGTATTGTTTTAATAAGTTCTATAAATCTTCGTATCGTTTTTACGAGTCTTTCTTTTGCATTGGCTTATAGTTCATGTTTTAACTTGAAAGACAAACTTCAAATAGACAACCGACTCGGAATACAGAAATAAAATGTCGATCGTCAGTCGGGATACCCAATAGATTATGTTATCCCATTTGCATATTTCGTACGTCGCCTTGCAGCTCTTGTGCGTTTTCAATGAGACACCGGATGTTAACATTAAGATGATTTGGATCTCCCTGTAGAGAATAACCCATGGCCCCATCACAACGACGTCGAAGCCATTGCATACATGCAAAGAGGATGGGAGATGCCCACTCCTAGTTAATTCCTCGTCCGTGACGATGACTCAAAAAATAAACACTCAAGTCTACTGACTCAAACTGACTGTGCGGCTGTGTATGGTGTATGGTGATGGCTGTGAAGGTGAGGCTCGGTGTGACTGCGTGGGTTGTTAGCGTGACTCTGTGCGTTATGTGTGTTTATGCCCTGGCTGCGTGAGTGTGTTTAAGGTGGTGTTATATGTGAGCCTCACCTTCACAGCCATCACCATACACCATACACCATACACCATACACCATACACAGCTGCACAGTCACGCAGCCATACACCCAACAACACCCTCGCAGCAGACGGTCGCAGCGTGAATATTAATCCAAACGGCTCAAGGGGGTAGTAGCTGCTGCCCCTGTTAACCGTAACCAAGATACATACACCAATTTTCTAGCCTGATTTTATCCCTTTCATTTTCCTCCAATCTCAACCCCCAATTTCCACCATGGAACCCGACGCCGCCGCGGGCGGCAACCGCGCAGAAGCAGAGCGCCTCCTCGGCATCGCCGAGAAACTCCTCCAAAACCGAGATCTGGCCGGAGCCAAGGAATTCGCCGGGCTAGCACAAGACAACGACTCACTCCTCGAAGGCACCGACCAGATCCTCGCCGTCGCCGAGGTCCTCATCGCCGGCGACCGAAAAATCAACAACAATGGCACACAGCTCGACTGGTACGCGATCCTCGGGCTGGATCGGAGAACATCCGATCTGGATCTCATAAAACGAAGCTATCGTCGCCTCGCGCTTCTCCTCCATCCGGACAAGAACAAGTTCCCGAATTCCGACTCCGCTTTCAGGTTGGTATCGGATGCGTGGTGGGTGTTGTCGGATCCGGGAAAGAAAGCGAGGTTCGATGGGGACGACTCGGGGTTTTTCTCAAGGGTCGAATTGGGATCAAAGGGGAGTCAATTTCAGCATCAGCAGACCAATAAGCTCCCTGTTAGAAAAAGCCCTAGAGGGATGGAGTCGAATGTTACTCCGGCGAGCGGGAGCGTAGCAGCGGGGCGGAGGGGGCCGGGGAGGAGTGGGAGTTTCTGGACAGCCTGTCCGTACTGTTATATATTGTATGAGTATCCTGCGGTTTATGAGGAATGTTGTATACGATGTGAGAATTGTCACCGGGCGTTTCATGCTGCCGCGGTGCCGTCTCTGCCTCCTCGTGTGCCGGGGAAGGAGGCGTATTATTGTTGCTGGGGGTTCTTCCCCATTGGGTTCTCGAGTGTGGATTCGGGGGCAGCGGGGAAGAATGGTCAGAGGCAGAATTCGAGGTTCCCGAATTGGATGCCTCCTATGTTTTCATCCCCGTCTCAGGCGGGCGGGATGCAGACGCCTCAGCCGCCTGTGGTGAATGTTGGTATTGGTGTTGGTAATGCAACAGCATCTGTTCCGAGTGTACCGAGTAATGTGGTGGATGGGAGGTTGGGGAGGGAAGGGATGATTAGTTTCGGGGATGGTGGTGTGGGGGTATCACCGGGGGTGAGGCAAGGCGTGCGGATGAATCTTCCTCTGCAGCCTGGGTCAGGGAAGAAGAAGAGGGGGAGGCCTAGGAAGAATCCCTTGTAATTTGTTTGTTTATTATGGATCTGGTGTTTTTGCTGAATTGGGTGTATGAAATTTGAGAAAGTTTCATATTTGGTCGATGATGATGACGATGGTGGTGTCAGTGATCATCATCCGAGTCATGTGGTTCTGCAAGACACGGTGAGTAGGTTCGAGGATTGATCCTGGAAGCTGTTCCAACGAGCTGGGGTATCGATGAAATGGATGAACATCGGGATTTTCCTCATGGAACATCATTGTAGGAGTTAGGTTCTGTTACTTGGTCTAACCTGTGAGAGTCTGGGTAGTTTCGCTGTAATTTATAGCTTTGGGATGAATCTGTTTCTGCAACATTGGAAGTCTGGGCCCAGTGGACCTCTTGTTTTCTTGTTTTCTATTGATAGTTTAGTTTTCTGTAGGTAGATGCTCCTCATTGCACCATGAGGCTGCCATCTTTGTGATTTGGTAGATGAAATACTCTTGAGAACTCAGGGGTTATATATATCTGCGAAGAGGTGTTCCTGTGGAGGAGCATCTGTTGTCCGAGTTAGCAAAATATTGTATCAGGTCCGATAGGGTTATTCGAATCAACGATTATTCGAATGAACGATATTATCGTCAAAAGTAACTTTCTACTGGAAATAACCATGGAGAAGAAATGCCGTATGGAGTTGGATGGTCCATGATATAGTGAATCAGGCTGTGTTTCACCTAATGGAGCATAGATGATGTGTTCGGAATAGGCGATTGCTGAATCAATGCTGAAGGCGACTGGAGTTCTTGGCTGTCTAGTACTCTGTCAACTGATCATCCCTTTTGAATCATCTAGCGGACGTTACAATCATAAGCTGATTACCTGCCAAATTGATGCAAGTGCTCTGAGCTGGTTCTTCCTCGAGCTTACCAAACATAAAAATCCTGCATTGTATAGATATACTTCCAGTGTCTAATTTAGAGATATATATATATATATATGTAAAACTAACACATTATCTTCGTAACATAATTCTTATAACACTTACGTATTTTACATTACTCTATACGTATGAATATAAATTTTGTTTTCATATTAAATCAAGTTTAATCGTCCCGCAATATATATTACGTTGAAATACATTATTTATATAATTATTGATATTTCACGATAAATTTATAAAAAAAAAAATCATTGTTATACACATGTCAAACTTTACATCGACACGTGTATCTGATAAAAATGTTATAATAATTTTGAGACGAAAGAGAGAGGTTTAATCTTGGCGTCTACAAATCTATATTAGTTGGAATCCTTTATTACATGAGTCATGTGCATTTAATAAATTCAAACAACATGAGCCAATGAGTAACCAGGTTAAAGTATTAGTAGGAACTACATCAATTGTTTGGAGTTGGACAAAACCATTATTCTTTGAGCAAATAAATCTGGCTCAATCCTACCCAATAAATCTGGCTCAAACCTTTCGATACTCTATTGTTGCTAGTAATGTGGATATCTATAAAACTGCACAAACAAAGAGTGACAACGAAAGGAATACACAATAAGTAGTGTCTGACTTAATATCATGCGAGTCTAATAAGTAACATACCAGTGTAAGTAATATATGCGTCAATTGGACTCACTTTGCATCGAGAACAACAATGAGAAGGTGTTTGGGTTAGTACAACGCTTGAGAGAATAAAACGTACGAAAAATTATATATATTCATTAACATTTTTTCCTTAAAAAAATATAACATTATATCATCAATATATTATTTAACATATATTTTGAAAATTTTCATTATTCATATTAACGATGTAATAAAAAAAACATCATTGACTTAATATAAAAATATATCATTTAAATTATTATTTTTTTATAAAAATATTATATAAAATAACATTTAATTATTTCATAAATAATTCATTTGAATACTTTTATCATCATATCAAGCTTTTGGGTCAAGATTTTGTTTGGAGGAACCCAAAACCCTAACCCACCTGAATCGTGCAAGAATGGACTCCATTGAACGAGCGTCAAACCCAGTCCACTGTGGCCCTTGGTCTCTTCAATCTGCTCACTGACCCTTCATCTCCACCCAACAAATAGCAGGTGGTGAAGTACCTGAAGTTCTATTCAGGCCAATAACCCTTAGGTATCTTATCAGTTGTCCCCTCTTCTTCGTTTCCCTCTTATCATGCTATTCTGCTACGATTCTTGACCGTCGACTCAAATGGGTTTTCATCTTTGAGTTGTTTCCCTTCATTTTCCCCCCGTTTCTTGAACCGGGTCTTGGCAATTTTGGGATATCGTTTGGTGTTTTGTGCATTGTTAGACAACGTATGTGTTGGTGGTTGGTTGCTTTTCTTTTAGTATGTGTTATTTATATGTTGCTGTTGTACAAGTGGTGGTGGGTGTGTTACTCAATATTGAATTATTGGTCTGATTGATATAGGGGTTAGGGTTTCAACCCTGTTGGATGTGGCTTCAACTCACATTTGTTAGGGCGTGACGGGCGCGATTGAAATGGATAAAATTTGTGATGTGCTCGATTCATGTAACAGATGGTGCGTATGTGCAGTACCTGTTGCAGTTTTTAGTTTTTAGGATCCCATACAATGATACAACTAAGGCGGCTATAAACGAAACCTGGAGGGGCAAGACTACTGCTTTAATATGAATCTAGTCTGACATTATCTTTCTCGTAGCTTTTATTTACTTTGTTATTTTCTGTGTGGCATTAAGCTTGAGGCATTTTGTTACGTTTCATTAGGTACCAACTATGTGCAATTTATTGCCTATTGTTTCCACCTTGACATGTTTCAGCATCGAAGGATTGCCCAAATGCAGAATTCTTTTCTCCCAACTGATCATTTCGCTTTTGTCGTCTGATGGTTTTAGCCAACTGAAATATTTCGTTTAGCTGACGCACTCTTTTCTTTAGTTGGTCATATCTACGCTGATATAAATAGTGGCTTCCATTGTTCTCATCTGTGGGCTGTTTCATTTTAGTGTAACTTTGTTTCGACCAAATCCGCTGGGTTTGTGTTTTTACTTAACCAGATGAATTACTGCATTACTGCAGCCCCCTCCTCTGAGTTATAATATGTCGTTGCTATTGTAAACTGTAATCATCTGACATGGTATTGTAAAATATGTTACATGCGTTTGTTGGAGGTTATCTTCTATGATATGAGGAATTATAAAATCCAAAGCCAAGTGCATAAATCGTAAGTATGTGGCAATGGTGTTGTTCCAACTAACACTATACTGAGGTAGAATAGCTTGTGTTCCATTGTCTGTTGAATTGTCATGGGATAAGCATGACTAAAGAAGCGTGTGATGTTGGATATGACTTTTTGATTTTTGTGTTCTCTTTTCTGTTGTTTTGATTTGTGAAGCGAGATTTCATCTGCTTGGATGAAATAGTCTTAAGAATGAAAAGTCAACGTCTTCGAAATTGTGCGAGAAATGCAGCCGAGGTAAATGAGGTCGCCACTGCAGCCCAACAATTTACAGCTGGATTAAAACCAGGAGATGCATTATGGGTCAAGCATCGTGCTACTTCATGGTGGCCAGCGCAGGTAAGTCCTAGCATTCTAATATTCTGAAAAGTGCCCGTATTTTTTTTTTTACAGGTATCATGCCTTCTATTGAGAAACAAAAGTGAGATCTAACCTTTTTGTCTGACAACTGATGCCTGTTGGTTCTTGTTTTATTATATCGCAAAAGTATAACCACGTTGCTCTATTGACAATTGGTATAGGTTGCCGATGAAAACACCTTCAGCAGGAGCAATAAACCTCGCAAGAGAACGAGTACTTCAGTCCTGGTTAGGCTCTATGGCACCTATGAGCAGTATGTATGCTTATCCTAGCTCGCCTTTTTAATTACATGGCTCTTTTAAATATGCTGACATTGGATTTTGCAGCTTGTATGTAGATGCTATGAAATGTCTCGCTGATTTTGAAGATGTAAGTTTCGTTTATAGACCATGGAGTGTTCTTGTCATATGTGTTTTACCTTATTTCCTGGCGATGTTTCTTAAACTCAATTCGGTCTGGATCTTCGAAATTCCCCACTGGTCCTAATAGTCGGTGCTTAACTAGTGAGCTAAGCCTAATAGTCAATACTATTACTCCCCTGTGTCGAGGGTTTCAAAGTGTATAGCTACCAGAAAGATGCTAGTTGCAGAATGCGTGGTACCATGTTTCAATTGCATGCTCATCTGGGTGGCAAGTTGTCTGATACACAAGCTCACAATGAGAGGAATGGAAAACCCGGTTGCTATGGTCTAAGACCAAGCAGCAATATGGAAGGATATGTGATCTAACTGTGTCAAGGCTTTGCCATTTTGCCTACTGGACTGGCTACTGGTGTGCTTTCCTTTGTATCAACGAGTTTGACTTATGCATTGGACACTTCAGATTTCAAAACAGCACGATGGGGATGCTCGGAAAATTTTCCAGAAAGCTTTGGAGCTGGTAACATTCCTCACTTCTCAGTTCCATGAAGATTTCTATCCATTACAATTTAGTTAAGAACAATTGTAGTGAGTTATTTATGATAATGTTCTAGGTGATGTCAAAATCTAAATCTGAAACAGAAGATTCCAAAGAATCCAAACCATCAGGTCAGCTATGTTGAGAAACTGCTTTTAGTGTAACTCAAATTCTATGCCTTTCTGTGCTGTTTCGCAATTCTGATTTGAAAGTTGTATTGTATAGAAATCTTCTTGTCATAATATTGAAGCCCAAATGATGTCATGTGACCTTGAGAATCTGACTATCATGTGTAGTACTATATTGAGGAGAACGTGAGTATTATGATTCTATTTGTACGGATCAAGAGTTCGAGAAATTCGAGAGATATGTTATGTAGTGGAAAACAGGAAAGTCGGAGATGAAGATATTGAGATAGAAGTATACACATTGTAGGGAAAAAAGGAAAAAATAACACTTAAACACAGCGTAGGAAAGTCAGGTTTTGGCACATAGCCCTCTCAACTTTGGAAATAAGCACATGCCCTCCTTCAAGGGAGGTCATGTACTAGAAATCAAGATTTTTTAAAAAATTTAGAAGGATTAAGTGACTATTTCAATAATTCAAGGGATAAATTGCAATCGGGTGATAACTGAGGGGATTAAATGTTATTAACCTCTCCCCCAAAAAAAAATATAAATATATATTGGATCCTCATTGGAGTTATAGAAAGTCAATGTTGCAGCCATGGAAGATAAGGATGAATATTTCTGGCTAATAAAACAAAGATTCAATGAGACGTGAGATGTTAAAAGATGCATGAGGTATCGAAGGTGAGTATGAGGAAGACAAACGGTCTTTTAAGAGACATCTTGAAATTCGACACGGCCTAGTAACTGGCTCACATTGATGAGATAAATTCTTGGGTTTTTTGCTGTTTTGTCGTAGTAGAATGTAGCCTACAAGTTATGGTACTGATGCTTTGTGACAGAGATTTGAGTGTTCTTGCTACATTTAGGGTCTGATGCATCAGGAATTGAAGATAGGAAGCAATTGGGCACAAAGAAGATGAAGTTGATTAAAAAGTCATCATCTGTAAGCTACTTTTTTTTAATGAAGATTTACATCTTGCGCATGAGATTTTTCAAAGTTCTTGATTCTTATATACTGTAATTATAAGTTTGATGCCAATGTCAGGGGTTGACAAAAGTAAAATCCGGTGACAGTGTTGCACGGAGATTAAGGGTAATGCAAGATCTTGGTCTTGTTGCTCCATCTGGATCTCCTTTCCATAAAAATGGACGCGTCTGATTTCACGCTTGCTCCCCCTGTGTCTTGGAATGGTATTTCCGTATGTTTATTATCCCTGTGAGAGCGAGAATAAGAAGTGTTATGGTACATTTCTCACATCACTTCTTCATGAACAGATCTTGTGTTTTAAATCCTGGAGAAAGGATCATCATGCTGGCTTCCTGCTGGGAAATTTTTGCATCCGCCACCTAGTGATGGGGAATGCCGTCGTCATTTCCCCTAGCCATAAGCACACATTTTGCCTCATGGCCGATAATGTAAGCTTGTCCTTTTGATAGCGAATATTCTGATGTCGCGTTAAATCTGTATTTGAAAGCATGGATCCAACTATGGTCAACTCTGATCCAAGTTCTATGAATTGCAATTTCTCGACATTTCAGCGATTACACGTTTTAATCCAATAAATTTGAGTGCAGTACACATGCATACATGTTATTCCACATCCCCAGATAACTCGCATATATATGGAAGAACGATGCTTGACGGACGCTGCCATGGATTTCCAATTATTTCCTCATCCGTAGATCTTCAACTGCTGCTGTTCTACCAGTTTATGAGTCTATCATAAGGTTATCCCTTATGCAACACGCTCTGATTCTCTAAATACATGACAGTACCATAGTCTCTAAACTGTGTTGTTTCCACGTCCAGAGGGCACAGCAAGAAAAAATTATTTGACATAGTAATAGCACCGTGAATATGAGTTGTTACTATCCTCGAGGATACTTTGATACTCGCAGCATTTTTCTACTTCAGTATGTGTACGTTATTCTCTTTGGTACACATGACACTGTTGATTCACTTTTACTATGCTCTGTTCGTTTATTCACCAAGTATTTACCCCCATACTAATCTCAGTTTTCTATTATCCTTGGTTTCCTTTGCTAAGCTTGAAGTTAATGGCCAGTTTGTTAAAGCCGGAGTTGTCCATCATTATGGTCTCGTATGCATTAGTTGACTTGCAGAGAGGGATACTAAAGGCAGTCCCTTGTGCAATATCTTTTCCACCATTCTCATTTTCATTCATAAGATCTAGGTAGTTATCATCTAGAATATGGAATCAATGGTAAATCAATGGATGGATGGAGAAAGTTTTCATGCTATATGCACCAAAATGAATGGCACTAGTATTTCCTATTTCTAGATTTGGTAGGATATTAAGATAAGTCAAGTAAAATGCAAGTAATCCTGTCCTCAACTAAAAATGCAAGTAAAATGCAAGGATATTAAGATAAGTCAAGTAAAATGCAAGTCATTGACTGTTGGAACCAATAACATATTAGCGGTTTCGCTCGTTCTTTTTTTTTATATATATAATAACTCGGATCTTTTTCCGTACTTCATTGCTTGTTCTTTTTTTTGAACGCGAATATTTTTCCAGCATAGTAACTCCCGTGAGTGCCCAGTCCATCCTATTCCTGGATTACCCAGCATTCTTTAGTTACATCTTCCCAAAGGGACCTCCTTATCGGAATTCTGATATATTTATATCATCCATTGTACGATTTTCCCTGTTTCACCATCCGGCAATTATGAGGGGCCTGAAAATCATCCCTGTAAATCATCAATAAATGTCTATATTGATTGGTACAGATATCGATTTATAATGGCATGTGGATTGAGGCTCTCAATAATATAGACATTTATATTTGCGTCATAGCCAGGGCAGTAATCGATCTCTTTCTAGCACTACCATTATTTTTATACTCTCCTCGTTCGAAAAATAAAATAAAACTACATTGAAAAGTATTTTGAGATAGTTTTATTTTTTCTCTTAATAATTTAAGTTTTTTTTGTATAGGAGAAAAATTTATAATTTAATATATTATTATTTTTTTATTATAATTTTATAATAAATGATGTTTGATCATTCTAAAAAAAAATTTAAAATATATATCATTATATTAAAAAACTTTATAATTTATTGGGACATTCAGATTTATTAATGTGTTATAATTTATTTGGGACAAATTGAAAATATGATTAGAGATTCTATAATCTTTAACTACCCTGTTTTTTCCGAAACCCGCCGATGGATTACAGTTCGATCGAAGTCGATGTTTAAGCAGAACAGTACCGAAAGGTCGAAGGATATGGATTGAAAGGACGGCCACGTTGGTGACGGTGAAGTTGATGCGTCACTGAGGTATACCCAAGTGGTCAATTAATGGAAAGATTATGACAAGAAGAAAAGGTCCACTGACCGCATATCTACCCATATTGTACTAGTATTAATGTTGCAGATAAATGTTGAATAATTTCTGTGGAAATGTTTTTGTACCGCATTGATTACCCACCTCACAGTCTCAGTATCCTACCATTTGCATATATCTTACGTAAATTGGAATTTTGAGCCCATGTTGTCCTCCACTTCCTGTATATGTCAAATTTCACTGGACACTTATCAGTCTATATTTAGTATATGCCTCTTGGCACTTTTCACATGAAAAACAAAGTATAAGCATTATGGTAAAGTCTGCATCAGGCTTTGGATCAGTTCTTCCTCATCCCTAACTCTGGTTTTGAGTCTATGCTTTCCATCTTACTCTGCCAAAGAACTCTCCTTGCGTTGGGAATCGGCGTACCACGAACAAAGCACTCCGTATTGGTTTTGTGTTTCCGGTGAACATCGATTCCTAGATTATCTTTCATGTGTGGATGATATATTTGGTTTTTTAAATATTTCTATAGTCCCAATCTAAACATTATCCTTTGAAGATTAATAGTCATTATAAAGTCATTACTCCCCACTTATCAATATGTGATTATTCTAAAACATACATTAAGATTAGAAACTCAATCACACATCAATTGTTAAAAATCATAAACCTATAGTCATTAAAGTTTCAACCCACATATTGATTATTAAAAACCCATAAACCTAAAATTTTTTATTTTTTTTTGAAAAGAAAATCCCGAATGATTTTCTTTTGGTAGAGTGAATAGTCCGCAAACCCGAACTTTCGTTAACTTCCTCAGCATCATAAAATAGCTCCACACTTAATAGGTTTTGATCCCTTGACCTCTCTCTTTTTTAGAGAAATTGGTTGAGCGACTTATCATGTGAGGGAGGATGATCCCCTATAAACCTAAAAGTTCATCCAACCTAATTTCCCAAAAAAAAGAAAAAATATTGTAGTATTATATATTTATATAGATGGCAATGTATAAGTGTAACAATAAGAAAAACATGGACACTCGATAATTTGATTTGAGGACGAACCATACACTATATATATATGCTAATCAAACATAATTAGTATGTTTAGCTTCCTCACTGTGCTCTTAATGGTTTTAAATATAAAGATTAAATTATTCTTTGATTTATATAAGTGAAAAAAAAAATGATGTATTGGGTTGATAAAATATAACATATTTTCTCCGTTTCAATTTAATTATAATATTTTTTTAACGAGTCCCAATATAAATAGAACATTTTTATTCTTTTTTTATTTGGTAATTAATTTATATTAATATAATTAAATTATCTCACCACCCTATTTTTTCCCCTTTCTCGTTCTCTCTTAAATCCTATTATCTCTAAAAAAAATATTATTTCTTCATCAAATTTCATAAAAATTCGACACACATAAAATCATGTGTCACGTCAGATCATTATAATTAAATTGAGACTAATGAAGTACTTTATATAACATCAATTCACCCATAAATTTTTCTCGTTCCTCTTAGTTAGAAAAGTCAAATGATAATTTACTCTTTATATTAAAAATCATCCAACACATAAATTATCGTGGTAAGTTAAACGGTTGTAATTCTGTTGGGACGAAGAAAATACAACATTTCACTTTTACACTATTTAACATTCATTTAAAAAAATTTAGTTAATTGTTTTAATGTTTCATGATAATTTTACGAAAAATGATGTTTGATCATTCGTGACGTATTTATAAATATATCTCGACAAACCCCCAAATCAAACCATTGTATTTATTTTGAGGCTTATGGAATACATATTTCAATGTTATATTTTTTTTATTAATAAACGATATGTTACGAATATCATTTTGTTTCATTATTATAATTGATGATATATACCGTGTTTGATATTTCAAAAAAAATATCATTTGTTTGTCCCACACATCATTCATAACATCAACATCTTTTATATATATATAATTGATTATAACCTTTTTAAAACGAAAAGTATTAATATTGTTGAGAAGCCAGATCCCGTGCTATTGGATAGTCCATGAAAGAGGCATCCAGTAACCCAGAAAAACACAAGAGGAAAGCCTTTTCCCAAAATAAAAAATAAAAAATTATGCAGTCTACACCATTGATGATCCAAACAGCAGATGTGGTGTTGCATAGCAGCAGGGATTCCCCTCCAATAGTTGATATATCTGAAATTGGAATTCGAGGGTACAATATCTGAAATTGGAATTCGAGGGTCCTCAATAATATCTATGACGTACTCGACAATAAATTCGAGGGTCCTCAACAGTATCCATGATGTACTCAACAATAAATTCGAGGGTCCTCAACAGTATCTATGATGTACTCAACAATAAATTCGAGGGTCCTCAACAATATCTATGATTTACTTTAACAATATCTGAAATTGGAATTGGAGGGTGTACTCAACAATATCCGAAATTGGAATTCGAAGGTCCTCAACAATAGCTATGATGTACTCAACGATATCTATTAATACGGGAAACTCGTGCCATGGAAGAGCGAGAAGTTGTTAAAATTGAAATACGAGTATGAGCAGACGAGAGATCAAGTAAAGGATGATCCTTCTCGAGGTAATCATCCTCATCACGTAACAAAGTTGTGTCTATGTTTTGAAATTCACCTGATGATCACCTGAATTTTGTTCAAGTTATATATGTTATTCATATAATATAATTTAATATATATATATATATATTGTTAATAATTTTAAATACAACAAATCCTAAACCTAAAAACAACCGATTCAATCATTTACAAATAAAACTCAATAATAACAATCCAAAAATCACTACTCATCTATCAATACAAATACTTCCCAACTCATCCATCATGACACATCTTTCACAACTCATCCAATATCATCATCCAACTCAATCAACCAACTCATCCATCAATACCACCTTGTAACCCAAATTCATCATAATTAGCCATAATCAATCCAAAAATCATCAACTAAATATATAAATAAACATATAATTAAATTAAATTAAACATATAATTAAACCAAAATTCACGAAAACTTCCGACGAGGGTGGTGTTGTTTGGTGTCGGGTTGACGGTGGCGGGAAGTGGTGGCGGTGGCGGTTGTGGCTACGGTGGCGATGTCGATAGCTAGGACGGTCGTCGTTGGCGGGGTTGGTCTCGGGTTGATGGGTGGCAGTGGTGCTGGTGCGGCGCGATTTGATTGAGTGAATAGAAGGAGAAGGAAATAAGAAACAAAAACCAATATCTAATTCGTTATAACAAGTATTTAGCGAATGTTTTTAAAATCAATCGTTAAAATAATTAAATTTTTTAACAACTGATTCTATCGTTAAAATTTTAAAACGGTCACAGAGTAGTATTTTTTTTGTAGTGACTGTTGGATAGTCCACAGATGGGCATTCAATGACCAAGAAAAAACTAGAGGTAAAAGCCTTTTTCCAAAATAAAAAATAATGCAATCCACACCATTGATAATGCAAACAGCAAATGTGGTGTTGCTAAGGGATTCCCCTCCTATCGTTGATATATCTGAAATTGGAATTCCAGGGTTCTCAACAATATCTATGATGTATTCCTTTGATACTAAAAAAATTATAATCGATTAATTTGGTTTGAAATGATAATATATATATATGTGTTATTTTATGTTTTTAATTTTATTAGAATATTTTGATTTCCACGTTTGTCGAGGTGAAGTGTCTGATTCTAATGACTCCTATTCAAACATTTAATGAGGGAATTAAAAAAGAATTTGCTCGCAAGAGTTGCTTTTTTCAGAAGCTTTTAATCTGTCTCCATTGCTCTTTGGACTTGCATTTCTTCCCCTTCAATCGATCCATCTTGAAAGTATACGAAGGGAGCCGATAAAGCGTTAGAAGAAGTTGAAATTTGAGAATTTCTCACTAGTTTCTCAGGATATGTTTGCATGGTCCTAGGAAGACATGAGGGGGCTATCTACCGACATAGTGGTGCATCACTTACCCACCAAGGCATACACGAATCCCGTGGATCATTGACTCATATCGTGATATAATCAAATATCATTTTTTTATAAATTTTTTATGAAATATTAAAGATAATTTAAATTATAAACTCTAATCATGTGTATATGTACGTGACGTAATTTTAGTGAATCATTAAAATAAAAAATAAAACGTCTCAAAATATATATTGAATAGTATAAAAAATAAGTTGAGTGATATAAGATAAAAAAATATATGTGTTTTGATATTTTTATAGTAAAAACATTTTTGAATATAATAATGAAATTTAATTGAGAGATTCCAATGTTATATTCCTTTCATTTCAAATTATATATAATAATTTAATCCGATACGAGATTTTATATGAGAATTGAATTTGATCAGGATATTGTATTTTTTTTATGATGGTAAGAATTGACGTGAAAGTATAACAAAGAATGTAAGAGAAGTTTTTTGATGTGTGGAGAGATAATACGTTTAATTTAATATAAATTTATTTTCTGATATAAAACTAAAAAATATTGCATATGTTTTAAGAAATTTAACAAAAACAAATATTGGATTTATTTAATATAAGACAGACAGTATAAATATTTAATTAATTGAGATCGAGAAAATAGTATTTTGCCGTTTTTGGTTTGGGTTCATGTCGTCCTCCATTTGCTGTATATGGCAAATTTCTGATGTGACTTTTCAGCTTATTGTATAGCCTCGTTCCTGTATAGCCTCTTTAGTAGTACTTTTGACATCAAAAACAAAATTATTGTAAAGACTGCATCAGGCTTTGGATATGTTCTTCTCTGGTTTTGAGTCTTGCTATCCAACATTGGTTTAACGAAACCTTTTTTGTAGATAAGTTTTCCGTGAACTCAATCTTCCGTCCGTAATATACTGATTATTGGTTTGTCACTCTTACCCGGCGAAAGAACTCCTCGTGTTGGGAACCGCGTGGTACGTACGAACAAAGTGACAAGGCATTGGTATTGACTTTGCATGATATCCTTAGCTCTTCTTAAAAAAAAAAATTAATTCACCATTAAAAAATTTAATGGTGTATAATGTTCGACGACAATGTGAGCCATAACCCACGACTCTGACTTTTTCTTACAAATGAACTCATTTGCATTATATAAAATGCGCAGTATATGTTGACCAGATTCCGTTTGGACGTTGAGCTTTCTCATCGTGCTGTCAATGGATCATAGGCTAATAATGTTCAGGCTCCATTGGCTACGGAGTTGCACTAAGACGACCAGACCCGAAGGGCAAAGTTTATGGACGGAGCAGCCCATTTAATAACACACTATAATCATGGCAAAATCTATTGGTGTAATCCTGCGTATATTATATTATTTTAAGAGACGTCTTTAACATATTCTGTAATGGACCACATTATATAATTTTTTTTATTTTATTCATGGCATATATAGTGGTACTAGGTGCATGGTAACATTCAATTATAACAAACAAACAAAAACGTCGATTACGAACCCATAAACAAAAAGTTCATCTTTTATCATGTACTCCTATAATACACATTTACGGTAACAACACCATCCTGGTCTTTTTTTTTTTCAAAAACTTTTTATTACTATCTACGGGTCCTTCCATGTCTTCTTCCTCTTGGGCTTGGTTCATTCACTTTATATCCTGAATTCGGAAAATTTTTGATACGCGGCTTTTCAAATATTATCCACTTTTGTGTTGCGTCAAACAATAGTAGTCTAGCGTTATTGTAATATGAGAAAGGAATCGTAAATTACAAAAATTCCCTCTCGTTCAGAAATTCTTGGTCGTTAGCTATTCAGGCATGGGTTCCGTTTTAGTTTTGTTGATTAAGTTGTCGTGGATTCTTCTTCGATCTGTTTATTTCGATCTTTACATAGTACCAGAGTTAATCACGATTGTCAAAGTAGGAGATGAATTATAAAGAGTTGACTGGTAATAATTATATATTAATAAAAAAATAAGAACAGGAGCAATGTTAACTCTCGTCTCCTCTCACATAATTTATTTAAATTCATTTTTCAAAACTTTACTATTTTTTTTTAAATTAACAATTATTTAAAGATTTGTAAAAAGGATGTTGATATTGACTGCTGTTAATATCTCCTCCACATCTCCTTAATTACTAATTCATTGACTAATGTCATTAAGTAAAAAAAAAAAAAACAATCACTCTTTAACACAGAAAAACTGACGTCCAATAAACGCGCGCGCATACACCGGAGAAAAAAAAAACACAAAGGAAGAAAGAAAAAAACCTTCCCCTATTCCAAAACCTGTTTTTTTATTCCTATAGTTTTTCCCAGATAAATTATTATTTTTGATTCATAAAAAATATAATAAATTGACTTTAAATATATGTTAATATAAAGTTTGATTCGCATATAACGATAATCAAATTCAGTTTTTGTAAATTTATCGTGAAACATTAATGATTGTGTAAGTTATATATTTCAATCTACTATATTTTACGGGAGGATGAAACGTGATTTGATATAAAAATAAAACTTATATTATGTATATATAATAATATAAAATACGTATATGTTACACAAATTATGGAACAAAGAGAATATGAAACAATAATCATAGATTAAATTGTCAAATTTAATCATAATTTTTTGAAATTATTAAGAACGAAATACCTCAAAATATGTGTTATTATAAAAACTATGGGATAAAATAAATATTAATAGAGACTCTCTTGATCCCACGAAAAAAAAAATTCCAACCGTCCAAAAATATACTGCTTGTCTGCTACAACAGACACAAGTATGTTACATATATCTCTGTTTATATAGACCTAAAGTAAACCTGTTGATATAGACATAAAGTAAACCTCACTACCCTTAAAACTATATCGTACTTTATCATAGAAATCAAAATTAAATATATACATAAATTAATATTAATCAAAGTTAAATCTTCGTGGTCTTGTGAGGTCCAAGGAGTAACACTTTCATTTTTATATTGTGGCACAAAAAACACAACAAATTTTTGCAAAATTTTCCATTAAAAAAACAAAACACATATAAAACCTGATTGAGATCAGTGCATTCTTCTTAAGACCGTGCGTGTACATAACACCAATAACAATGTTGATGAGTGTTTTTCATATGTTTCAATGTTGTATGATGAATAGGTGGGAGTACACAGATATATAAATGTCATAAAATATCATATACCATCAAAATTACATATGTTTAATTGAATTTAAATGGAGACAGTAAAATTTATTAGTAGCATTCAACTCGACAGATGGATTTCTTCTTTCTTGATCAATTACTCGAATTTTTTATCAATGAATTATTGCAGGGGAATGGGGATTGAATTGAACATGATGACTTCACATGCATGTTAAAGAACTCATATGGTTACTCTCGACTTCTAGATTCATATGTAATTGATTGGCAGTGCATCCTATTTTTTTTCTATATTTGGAGGTAGACCTGTACATTAACAAGACACTTTTAATAATTATAAATAAAGGAAAGAACCGACATAATCATTTACTCCCTGTGTGATAAAAGTTCATAGTCATAGACTAATCCAATCAAGATTAAGATGGAATAAATTACTATTACTCCCTAATTGGTTCCTCGATGTGATCGATGAACACTGGTAACAGAGAGTACGGTAACAGAGCACAGGACTTTGATTTATAGAGCAGACTGACTAACCAAACATAACGTTCGGTACGTAAAAGTTTATATGTATTCAAGAATTCATTGTACCATCCTAATTATGAGTTTCGACACTATATAAATTTGGTGTTATAGACACCGATAAAATGTATTGGGAAAAATGCAAAATTATCGAATGCTCCTATATGAAGCTTCGTCTTATAACTTACCCTCCATTCTATCATCCCAAGATAGAAATGAACCCATCCTCGCCTTCTATTCCGAATCTTCTCCTTCACAGCTCATCTCCTCATTTTCAACTCAACTCAAACTCTCTACCAATAAGGTATTGAGTTACCATTATCTTACACTATTCCTCAAATGCCGCAATATTAATTTCCAATCTCCAAACAAATAAACACCAATCATCCTCTACCATCATCACATATCAAAATGTTTTCGAGATTCCAACCACCTCTTCACCCAACCCCACAGTACCTCGACCACTTCAACCACCACCTCTCCATCGCCGCCACCACCTCCGACGACGCTGACGACATCGAAGATCCAATCCCAACAAACCCTACACCATCCCCGCGCTCCAAGAAGCACAAAAGCTGTAACGAGGACGAGGCAACGATCGAGGTGGCCCGGCGGCCGCGGGGCCGCCCACCAGGCTCGAAGAACAAACCCAAACCGCCCATCATCATCACGCGCGAGCCGGAGCCCTCGATGTCTCCCCACATCCTAGAAGTTGCCGGCGGGGTCGATATAGTGGACTCCCTCACGCGCTACACGCGCCGCCACGGCGTCGGCCTTTGCGTGATCTCCGCCTCCGGGACGATCTCGGGCCTCACCCTCCGTCACCCCTCCACCGCCACCCCCGGAGGGATACATACAGTTCACGGCCGCTACGATATTCTGTCCCTCTCCGCTGTGCTGTTGGCCGGCGGAGGAGGGGGGCAGAATCGTAATTGCAACGATCCCGATCATATTCACTCTCATCATCACAATCACAATCTTCATAATCGTGGTGGAACTAATAATGGGTATGTTCATGATGGGGTGTTCACGATTTCCGTTACGGGCCCACGTGGGCAGATAGTGGGAGGGAAGGTGGTGGGGGCACTGTTGGCGGCGGGGACGGTTTACGTCATGGCGGCGTCGTTTCGTAACCCGCCGAACTGCGAGAAGCTGCCGATTGATATGAATGAAGATGTTTTGGGGTCAAATTCCGGAGGCGGCGGGTGTTGCTGTGGGAAAGGGAATGATTCATCCGGGGTGAGCTCCGGGGAAGGAGACGGCGTTCACACGACGGGTGGTGGTGGGGACTCTTGTGGCTCCCTTGGGATGTATAGATTGGGTGGTAGCAGTGGCGGCAACCCTGATGTGTTGTGGGCCCCGATGGCGGCCAGACCGGCTCCTCCATTTTGATCGAATAATGTTAACCACGATCATTTTTTGCGTTCCCTGTTTTAGAGATCTCTTTTTCGTTCGTTAACAATCCCTCTTGTTCATTGTATCTGTGATTCATGCTCGAGTCCATCGATCAATGGAATCAATAATAATGAGGTGTGTTTGAAATTACCATGTCAAATTGGTAGTATTTGTCTGTCTTGTAGCGCATACTACCATAACTGGTGGGTTTTGTACCTTTCTTTACTCTAATTTTATCATGTGATGTTTCGACTTTAGAGATTCTATATTTGGTGTTTTGGTTTTTCTTGTTGATCGATTTGATACAGTTCTTTCAAGGATCGCGGCATTATTTGTGTACTGGAATCTACTATAGTTACCTTCGACGATTCCTAGCTAGCAACGTGATTGGAATCTACTTTAGTTAGTGCTGAGCACCTTGCAGCAACCTCGTATAATGTCATTGGCTTTTTTTGAATTCACATGAACGTGGTCCGTACTAAGGTACTACGAAAAATATTTCTCATGATGGTGTTCTCAGACCTTTTTTCATCGTTCTTTCTTTCAACAATAGATTGCGCGGCCCTTTGAGTCGTTGGAGTAGATGATTTTGAGTCGTTGAGAGTGGAGTAATTTCATGGTCTGTCTGTTGCATTTTTTCCAGATACATTCAACGGTGCTTGATAACTCCTAATCAACAAGCATTTCTATTTCAAATGAACTTCTGAACTTCTTCCATTTTTTGCACTCTTCTCTCACTTGAGTTTGCTCACCAAAGTGGGAAGTGTGCTAAAAGTACACATAGAGCAAAGAATCCACACATAGCTACAGTTAGGTTGATGTGAGTTACGCCAGCTGCAGCTAGATTCCACATCTAGATCACTATTCTTCTTGTAGTACTAGTATATTGATTGGTACAGACATTGATCTATAATGGCATGTGGACTGAGACATTCGATAATATAGACATTTATATTTGCGTCATCAGGGCAGGGCAGGGCAGTAATTGATCTCTTTCTGGCACTCCCATTATTTTTATACTCTCCTCGTTCGAAGAATAAAATAAAATTACATTGAGAAGTATTTTGAGATAGTTTTATTTTTTCTTCTATTAATATTAGAAAATTATTTTTTTGATATAAGAGAAAAATTTATAATTTAATCTATCATTATTTTTTTATGAAAATTTTATAATAAATAATGTTTGATCATTCTAAAAAAATTTCAAAATAAACATTAAAAAAGGTTATAATTTATTCAGATATTTATTTTTAATAATATTTTATAATTTATTTGAGATAGGTGAAATATATGATTAAATATTCTATAATCTTTAACAGGATACTGTGTACCCTGTTTTTTTTCCAAAACCCATCGATGGATTACAATTCGATCGAAGTCGATGTTTAAGCAGAACAGTACCGAAAGGTCGAAGGATATGGATTGAAAGGAGATTTTATATATGTCTTGGATTTTTATGAAATTTGATGAATTTTTTTTAGGGATAGTAGGATTGTTGTTAGAAGAGTTAGTGATGTAATATAATAAAATATGATTGATGTGTCTATCTTTAGATTAATTATTAGTTAGAAATGAAATAATTACAAATAAATTGAAATAATAATTTTTTTTACATGTATTAATGGATAAGGAAATATCAATAATTAACACTTCATAATGATACTAACACAGAAAAAAAAATGAAGAAGAAGCAAATCGTTAAGTATTAAACAAACCCTAACATTTTTCTCAAAAAAAAAAACCATAGCATTTGTTGCGATCTAAACATATTCATTCGATTGTTCTTTCGAGTTGCCCCTTCCCTTCCATACATAGTCCCATTTGCTAGTTTCTACATATGTTTTTGGGAAGTGTTCCTGACTCCGACTCTTGAGTGGATATGAATTCCATTTTTCGTCACAGCATGAATAGTTTTCACTGGATCACAGTAATTGATGTGGGTAACAGATCCTGGATGATGATCTGTGGGCCCATGCGAAATCCCGTCTGGTCCAAAATACTATCCCAAGTGTTCTAGCATTTGGTTTCGTATCGAATGGACTTCTCGCATTTCCATAACTTATAAAAAGATGGGCCCATTTTCTTTCAGGCCAGTTGTGTTGTATCTGTGGAAAGGAATGGGACTGCAAATCATAGCTCGCCCTGAACATACTTATATATAAAACCCCTAACACAAATCTAGAAACATTTCCTTTTTCAGTCTACTTAGAATATCGGAACATTTGTTTATAAACAGTAATTCTTAAAAATAAATCCGTTCTTTCCGTCCCAAACTATATAGTGAGATACTGAGGTGAAAAAAAACCGTTGACCCAATACATTCCATAATAGTGATAATTTTTGTGTATATATGCATGGGATTAGAAAAGAGATAATATCAATATTTTAATTGATATATAATACTGATAAAATAAAATGAGATACTTCTATAAATTATCTTATTTGTGAAAGATATTACAAATGAGATATTACAAACATTTTTGTTTTGTTTTGTTGCTTGTTAAATTGACCATTAATTTTATCGGAGTTTTGATAGGTGTTTTATGAAATCTTTATCCCTTGTAATTTAAAAATATTGAACAAAAACTTTTATAGAATTAAATATTTTTCTTTTGATTTATCTATTAATTGTTTGCATTTATTTTTAAATTTTTAAATTTGTAATCTCAAATTAAAAGGTCTCAGTCGAAGATATGACCATATTTACCTGCTTAGTATATATTATAGATGTGTCATATTTTTCTAGGTTTATTACATAAAAAATAAACTTCATTGTCTTCACTCCATTGTTTTATCTCTTAATTGATATGATAAACTTCACTATTAATAAAAAATATTTTTTTCATCAAATTTTTAAAAAAATCCAATATACGTATAAAATTCTATATCGTGTCAAATAACGACAAGTGACATGAAACAGAGGGAGTATAATACTTTAAACAAATCCGAATAATAACACATCATATCAAAACTCCTCATTTCTTCGATATCAAACATTGTCATATTTTTTGAAAAAAATTTCCGAATTTATGAATTATTCTATTGAGTAAAAAAAATCTTTCTGGATAATGTCAAATTTAGTCTCTAAATCTCCTTATGACCATGCATGCAAGTGTTGATCTATATACATAGTGGTGCTGTTCACATACATGCAAGTCACTGCCAGTAGTCAGTAACCTGCAGTCAGTAACCAGTAACCAGTAACCAGTAACCAGTAACCAGTAACCAGTAACCAGATAGATATGTCCATGGTGAATTTAATTACTGTCAACTTGTGTGAATATATATATATATAATATGGGAATGAGCTGCTCCTTGTTGAGTTAGGTCACCTAACTAAGAACAGATCATCAGGTAAATGCATGCAGGTATAGAAAAAGGAATATTTTCTGTATCGCTCTAACCGCTAGAAACGTTTGGTGGGATGCTAAGATATTCCATTTTAATATACGAGGAAGTGATAGTTGTAAAGCGGCATATATAGTGAAGCATGCGCTGTCAATTTGGATTAGACATTAATGATAGTATATCGTTGCATGGATTCATATGGCTCCACCACAGTGGAGTGAAAATCAAGCTCTCCTTTCACACTCATTTGTATTCTTCCCTATCTGGGATATATTATTTGGTGTCTATTAGTCATTTTGGGAGCCATGAACATGGTTCCCCATTGTACAAAAATATATCTCGACTGGCATGATAGATCTCTACTAAATTTTCTTGTTCTGAATCATGATCCCGGTGTTAGACAACGACTTATCGAACCACGTCGAGATATATGTGAGTTACATGTTTTCCACATGGTCTGCTGATAAAAAAAACAAAAGCTTATTATTATATATGAAACTGGTCCGACAACTTCTGAACTGAAAATCTTTACTTATTCTAGCTAGAATTTTAATGTCTCAAAAGCATTGGATTTACGCACGGGTCATCGGGCATAACACATAACGATTTTGCAAAATATACTGGAACCAAATTTGTACAAAGTCAGGTCCTAGCCATGTATGTGCTTTAGTTACATTACAACCTAACAATATATGTAGGCAATATACAGAGGGCGGTAAATATGAGGAATCAATTAGCTTAGACACTGTACATCTAGGATTTGATTAGATTTAGAATTGAATTCAATTTTGATTCGAGACGAATCAATCGAGCCTGTCAAACTTAATTCCTGAATAGTTAGGTTAAGGTTCGGCTTGCCTCGTCTTGTCTTAAATTCATATATTCATTCGATTCTATTCGAGCTCGAACCGAGACAAACCTTTTATGAACAAATCACAATATTTTTAGAATTTAAATTTTAAAAACATTATCAAAATCACTACATAGAAATTAAATTGACATTGAAAATAAAATTTAATATGTCAATTGACTTTGAATTGGAAAGATCATTTTATTTGGGCATAGAATCACCTAATAGTTGTTCTATTATTATATATAAAGATATGACAAATTTTAAAAAAATAAAAAATATATAAGATATGAGAGTTTTACATTGTTCTTAGAGATAATATTATGTATATTTTTACATAAAATAAATTATATATATATATATATATATATAAATTCGAACATTAAATAAACTATAGTCGAGCTATTTTGATGAGCTCCCTCGTGATCCTATTAAGACGAATCATAAGTGGCTCAAACTTTGATCATTTAATTCAATAAGCCTAAAATTAAGTTCAAATTTGATTTACGAGCATCATAAAATATACTCGAATCAAGTTTTTATCGAGTCAAGCCAAACAGATTCGTAAACGGATTCGACTAATTTACGACCTTAAATACATGGAGACAACACAATGGAGTTAACGTGAATCTCAACTCTCAAGTAACAAGTGTCTCACTCGTTATGCGCGGAGAATGTCTTAATGTTATAAGTGATTAATTATTCATAAAAAAGAGAATTTGTTGCTAATAACAAACAAGTCGTGTATTGTAATGGCATATCTAACGGTGGAGATTTTTCTTAAATTATTTTTGTCTTAATCATTTAATCCCCCCATTTATTAATCTCTAATAATACCCAATGCTTTCATAAATTGGTTGTTTATATCCGATGTCAATCATGTGTAAGGAAAAACATAAATAAAAAAAATATTACTTAA
Organism: Drosera capensis; assembly: GCA_001925005.1. Lineage (NCBI taxonomy): Eukaryota > Viridiplantae > Streptophyta > Magnoliopsida > Caryophyllales > Droseraceae > Drosera > Drosera capensis. Next base: position 311,664 of record LIEC01012058.1, read on the forward strand.
ATAATTTCTAAATTATTTAGGTATTTCATTTATATTTGATAATATTTTCAAATTTTTCTTAACTTTTGGATAAACAATATGAATGTATATATCGTATATAATATAATATGTACAAAATTATATGCACCATAATTATACAATGTACAATGATTTAAAATTTCTTTACGACTCGAGTTTATATATATATAATATTATAATTCCATAATTATAGACATCATATAAATAATATATTTTTTAAAAATATTATAATTTATTAATTAAAGGTTCGGGTCGATTGAAGTTCGACTCGACTCGATTAGAGTAAAAGTAAATAAATGAGCCGAGACAAGATAAACTCAAATTTTATTATTTTATGAAACAAATCTGAATGGCTCATCTAGAATCAAATTTGAACTCAAATTTGAGTCTTCTATTTATCTAAAAGTGTTGAGTCCAAATCATGTATTACTCGACTGAGGCTTAATTTGCAACCCTAATCTTAGGTCTTGATTGAAGGAATGATTTTAAAATAAAATAAAATAAACCATTTTGTACGAATAAGAATATAAACGGATTATACGATACCATTCATTGTGTGTTTATTTGGATGCATGTTAACAAATCAAGAAATTAAATGAATAAATTATTTTCCCATAATTGCCCCTGAGATTCTATCCGAAAAATCAAATTAGACCCACTGTTCATCTGTCTGCATGAACCCCAACCGTAAACCCTAGCCTCCATTTTGATCCCTTCCAATTGCTCATCTTCTCCTTAATTATCTGAATCTGAGGTCGGGCGGCAAGTTCCAAAGGATGGAAAAGTGTCCATGAGCAGTGGATTGAGTTGGGGCTACATGAAGGACAACACCTTGGGGTTGTGGACGAAAGAACCAAAGATGGTACGAAAGAGGAAGAGCAATGGAAGGGATTTAGAGGGACAAGAGAGATGAAGGAGATGAATCTTGATGGGCAAAATCGTCTTGAGCTAACAACCCAATTCCATTCCTGGCCTGAATAGCTGAATCCGAGGATGGGAAGGAGGAATGAAAAGTTGCATTTTTTAAGGAATGCGATTCCAGGCACATTACTCCTTTCCGTTTCCATTGCACAACCAAACACGATGGAATTGGGTGTTCCATTCCATGGCCCATTACTGCAAACCAAATATGTTTTCACTTGGTCATGAGATTGGAACGTTCTTTGTATCATCGAAGAATGGTCGATTATTCGAATGGGGACCAGTTAGGGTAATGGAAGATTGCCGGAGGAGCGTGGGATTTCGCGGCCGTCGGCTTTGGCGGAGAAGAACAAAGTGTTGAGAGCGCACAATTTTGCTCAGTGACGCTAGCTAGCTGGAGATTTGGTCAATGAGGTAGTGCTGATCAGGACCAGAGACATGATCAGGTGAATTTCTGCTTTTGGTTGACAAAACCCATGACATGATGAACATGCCGCTTAAAACATGACGTTTGGATTGTACGTTTATGTTATCATGATAGTTTCTCGATCTTGAGTGTACCGATTAGACAATCACAAAAGGAAGAAGTGATGGTGTTGTGATCCAGGGAGAGACGACGAGGGAGTCCTTAAGTAATGTGAACGGATCTTTTTATCTTTCTTATGTGAAAAATAATCAATTCACGTATATTCCCAAACCACCCGTGTTTTTAGATGACATTGTTGCAGAAGGTTAGTTGCTCTAGTGTTTACGTGTGGGCCACGTACCATTGTCACTGCTCGTTCTGCAGAATGTCTATATTCCCAACCACCCGTGTTTTTAGATGACGTTGTTGCAGAAGGTTACTTGCTCTAGTGTTTACGTGTGGGCCACGTACCATTGTCACTGCTCGTTCTGCAGAATGTCTTTGTTACCTGATACGCCATAAGGCATTCTTATCTTGGTTGAATGGTTGCTGGGATTATCATACATTATCTTTCCTGCGGCTTTGTTCCACTATGAGTAGAGATACTTGAATTTTTTTAAAAGGTTTTTATGCGATAAATAGCTTGACATAGATGAGTCATAACGCGAAGAGGAATGAAAAATCCCAACTTGGATGGAATACGCCTTTTGTCCTGGTCCTTATATGGTAGTGGTATAATTACATTTCCAAACTTGCGATGACACATGTATCCCGCCATCTTGTTAATATTCTCCCGGGATGTTTAATGTGACTTGGAATGCCTTGTGGGTTCAATCAGCCGATAGACTCCTCGGCTGCAAGTGTAGTTTTCTGGGATGATGATCTGTTTTCTCGAATGGAAAACTTAACATGAGATGGGTGTGGTGTTGACATCTATTTTGTCAAAATCCAGGAAAGCGAAACCTTGACCTTAGGCTTAATGTTGTAAGCCGAAACACGATCTGTGCTAAATAGTTCAGAGCTGCTAGGTTGGCAGTCTCTCAATGCTAATTCCTCAAAGATGCTGTCATTTAGCAGCAGGTGCGGTTGTCTGGAGATCACGAGCGGATGCCTTCCATAGCTTAGTGGAATGACAAATTTGACATAAGATGAGTGGTGTTAGACATCAAATGTACCATATTCTTGGGATGAAAAACTCCAGCTTATGTATGATATTGTCCTGCCTTAAGCATCATCTTAGTCACTAGCTGGAGGTTGACAATGGCTACAACTCTTCTTTCTCAAATATGAAATGTAACCTAAACCAGCATTGCCGGATCAAATCTTTACTTTGCCTTGCTATTACACATATTAGATGTCATTCCGGATTGGTGAAATTGAAATGAAATCTAAGGAACATATTCAATTCTGAAACATCCTGAAGGTAGAGACTAATCTGTGAACTCTTGATGGTGCTAAAAGTTGGGACGAAATGGAACTTCTCTTGCATTTCTTGAGTCATTTCCAATGGTCCAAATGACGTATATTTTCCAGAATCCATCTATACCTCGTGCGCTCAAAGTAGGTCACGTAGGCATGTATATATTTCTATGGGAGTAAAATTCTATTGGACATTGATGGTTGATAGAAATAGGATACCTAGACCTATGTGTCTTTACCATGTGATGGTAATGCAAACACACCTGAATGCATGCCTTCTCGTTTTGTATAGTTCATGGATACACGATTGCGTTAATAAAATATTTACTTTATTTTTCTTCCTAGCCGTGACCTGTTTTCCCTGACTCGTCGTTCCTGTTCCAGGGCATCCTGATTATCCACTGGTTTGACAGGTTAGGATCTGGAAGGTGATTCCAGGAAGCTTATTAGTTATCACTGGCACAAAACCTTTTAAATTGCTTAGACTTTGCTTGCCTGTACAAGCATGGTGATGTCTGTCCGGACACTAAAGTTATAGCCTCAAAGGAGTTTCATTGTCTGAGGAACATGTTTGCTGCCCGGAGCATCAAGAAAGATTTTGGGCTATGAGCAATGCAGATCAACACGATCTTTGTCTTTGATAAGGGGCATCTGGGCAAAGACTTTGTAAGACCTTTTCGTCGTTTTCATTGACATAGATCCGGTTTTCACTAGAATAAATCAAGAAATAGATGATGCATTGGGAATGGTCGGGATAGCTCAGTTGGTAGAGTAGGGATTGAAAATTCTCTCCTCTTGTCTTGAACTTCACAGTCATGTGCTTCTGGCATTATATAATTGTATCCGGTTTATTGGATTCAAATGGCTGGTTTTTTCGTCAGCCCCGACACTTACGAGAAGAAAGATGCGTTGAAGCAAGTCGCTGAGCTTCAGCGAGAGAGTTACGGATTGCATTTTGGTCGCAAGAAGAGTAGGAGCTTTGAGACTATTGTGGTATTTGCAGGAAAAATGTTAACAGTTCTACTGTTCTAGGTTATATAAGTGATATGTCTTTATTCGATTCATAGAATTTGCTGTTCTTTCCTTGCGATAGAGTGGATGCAGTGCTACGTCGATCCATTGTGGCCAAATACAGGGGCCCCTTTCCCCCTTTATTTTCAGATATTTAGACAGAATGTGGTCTATGAACAGGGTGTGAAGGGTGAACAAAATATGTGTGTGTGTG
>LIEC01012059.1:0-56424 GCA_001925005.1 Drosera capensis
GGTGGGGGCGATGGGGGAGGGGAAGGGGGTTAGGATGAGGAAGGAGGCGGCGACCGCGTTGTGTACGTTGTGTGGGTTTGATGGGAATAGGAGGCGGGCGGTGGAGGAAGGGGCGGTGGAGGCTGCAGTGAAGGCCGCGAGGGAGGGCGTGGAGAGGGGGGTTGAGGTCTTGGGGGCGTTGGGGAAGTGTAGGGAAGGGAGGGATAGGGTTTTGAGGTGTGAGGGGGTTGTTGAGATCTTGGTGGGGGTTTTGAGGAACAACGAGAGCAAAAGGGGTGTGAGATGTGTACTTTTGCTGTTGCTCTGGATGTGTTCTTGTAGCGAGAGGAGGTGGTCGGAGGCGAGAGACCAAGGGGTTGTGGAGATTTGTATGGGATTGGTGGATGATGAGGATGAGAAGATCACGAGGAGTGCTTCGAGCTTGATTCAAGTGTTGCGAAGGGATTGAACTGAAGTAATGCGAAATAATGGGTTGTTTGGGTTCGGGAATGGGATTATGTGCCAAGAAGCGTAGTTTCGGCATGGAGTATGGACTGTCGTTGCTTCTTGGCGATGTTTTGTTGGATAATGTTGTTGTTGTATAAAGAGAATGAAAGAAGTAGATTTCAGTTCGAAAATGGTAGCGTTTTTTGTATGGTGTACATTCGAATAAGGATGGAATGTATTCAGCATATGGTTCACAGGAAAAACTTTCAATTCCAATATGTTCTTTCAAATGCAATATTTTTCAACATATTGCTGGTTATTTCAGTTCAAAGATTCTGCTATTTTGATTTATTTTAATCTCCGTATACTTCTTATGGAATCTTGTTGTTGAATATATTTACCCTCGTTAGGTAGAAAGAGCACATCACAAGTTTTTATAAGATGCAACATTACTCATCATCAATTTGTTCTCAATTGCAACCCGTAGTTCTTATAGAGATCATGTTCCTTGCGCTCCTAGTGTTCAACATTACAGATGGAATGCTGTGAGTTCTTTCCGTCGAGTGGCTATGCATAATGCTTCTCTTGGTTTCGATGTATCTATTCCACGAATCTAATAGTAATTGGTTGATCTATTGCAGGAAAACGACTTAATGTTGTGCCGGGCATCTTTGCAGAAGTTCCCCAATGAGAAGTCAAAGCGTGGTAATAAAAGGTAAGTTATGCTGACTGAAACGTATGACCTCATTCAGTAGTGTCCCCATCTCATCGTTTTCCCCTGAAATGCTATATTCTCTTATCTTACTCAGGAGCCCCTGAGCTCTTTCACGACCATTTTTTATATAAAAGTTAAAAGAATATTCACTCTAAGTGCCAAACTTGAAAGAGTGTGTAATTTGGTGCACAAAATCTCGCAGGAGACTGGTTGCTGGGAAACCCTGGCTACCGGAGCAAAATGTGAGTACTATTGGGATCAACTGTTGATGGGAACGTGTGTTCGATGGATATTTCTTTTCTGTTTTTTTTTTCCCAGTTGCTAATTTAAGAATGAGCTTGAATTGTTGTGCCCAGCTGATATTGTCATCTTGTGGAACCGTGTAAAAATCTTCTTCAATGAAACCCTTGTCTAGCTAGGTTGCGGTTACGGCGATTTGTCATATCATGAACAAACTCACAAAGAGACAATGACTTCTTCTCATGGTTGGATTTAGATTTGTGACATTTGATCTATTATCTAAATTTGATAGAGAACGGGATTAATCCCCAACCTAGGTTGGTTATAGCAGAAGTCCATCCAGAACTTGGTAATGTATGTGTTGCCACTCTTCACTTGAGAAACTGGTTGTCATTAACTGATGTGCTTTCTTCTCTAGACATCTACCTATCTCTGAATCATTTGGTGTGTTGGATTCTGTACTCTGATTCTGAGTTAGTCTTTCAGGTTGTTAAGGCAGGGCTTATTCTGCGGTTACTATGATACCATGTCATAGTTATTTCTTGCACTTTGTTCCCTGAAACGTGCTGCCTGTGTTTGTTTTTGCAACAATGTGCAGCGCGAGTACATATAAGTCATGGATTTCAAATGTCACCGATGTGGTCATAGCAACAGATGCCGATGGCGCTTAAAGTAGTACACCGGAACTTCCCATGATGATTTTGATAGGAATTTGGATCCTGAAGCTGAAGACTAGAAGGCCATTTTCTGCTCTTCTTTGTTGGTTTTACGGCCTCAATGGTAACTTCTATATGGTCCGTTCTCATCTTACTTTGAGTAGGGAGATCTGCTAGTCCAAATTCTACTGATATGATTACTTGTAGAAGATTATGCTCTGACCACTCGGTATTCAAATTTGGAAGATATGCTTCTTTCTTATGTTGTCTGTCCATAGTTTCCTCGTAACGAAGGTTCACCACAGAATTTGTTGTTCTGCGTTTAAATTCTGTCGCCTATGGTCTTCGCAGCTGCAATGATATGCTTCTAGCAGTGACTTTCCAAGCAGGTCCCTTCAATCTTCGTATTATGCAAAATACAAATAATTATGTATTACCCATTCTGGACTACACTTCACTGCAATGTCCTGCACTCAGCCAAGCATTCCCCTATCAATTTCTCCGGATTGAGTTTCAAGAAATGTCATCATCTCTATTTATATTCTACGCATGCTTGCCCAGCTGTGGAAGAGTCTTAACATTAGTTGAAGACCGCAAACAAAAGAAATCACCAGAGATAATAACAGAGCAATGTCGCATTAAAACCAACCCAATCTTGTGACAAAGGATCAGAAATGCTTGTTAGATCCATAATTATAACCCTTCATGTCAGATCAGCCCTTTCAAGGTGATCCTCGGTTCTGATACATACAAGTTTTCAGTGTCAGAAAGAGCATAACTTCGCCTATTTTCAGCTCAAACTGAAAAACTCAACAGGGGCACGGCAGACATTTCGTGCAGTGATTTCTCCCCATCAGGAAAGAAAGATCATCAGCTGTTCCCTAGCCAATGAACTCCACATCAAATAAGAGAACGGAATCTGGAGGTATTATACATGAACCTGCAATGAAAATGGAACAATCGCAGATGATAATATCAACAAATGGTTCTACAATTGAATGACTAGAACAAATTAAAGCAGTGTACCTCCTCGGCAGCCAGCTCCCCTGGCTCCATATCCAAGCTCCGGAGGAAGCTTCAGGGTGCGTTTCCCACCTAAATCGATACATTCACCCTGTTAGAACTTTATGCCATAGAACTTACATGCTTTTATTTGTTGCATCAATGCCAAAAAGAGGAAGCATTGCCGACAGCAGAATAAATAATTTTAAGCACAAAAGGTGAAGTCGTATTATTCTCATTGTCTGGTCTTACCGGGTAGCATAGGAGGGACGCCATCGGCACTAGAATACCTTGATCCCAGCCTTTGATCACCTGTAAGAGCACATCGGCACCGTTATACTCAATGATACATCTAGGATGCTGTGACAATGCAACAGGATTGGATTAGTGCTAACTGCTAAGGCATCTTTATATTTGCGAACTTACCTCGCCTACTCCAACACGAAAAGTGAGAGGCTTGCCCCGATTATAGCTACTATCAAACACTTTCCCATTCTCCAACTTCCCCACGTAGTGTGCCTGCCCATTCAAATTTTTTATCTTGTGTGAAGCGGCGGCCGTCACATGACATATGAAATACATTCAAATCATTGAATCATAATAATATACATCAGTGACACCCGAATGCCTGAAGTCTATGTAATCCCTGACTCTGATCATGGAGAGATTTTAAGGTGTGCGTGTTACTCGAGTGAACGCTTCTTTAGATAATACTAATAACTTTTATGCTACTTCTAATGCTCTAATAAGCTCAACAATCACTTTTCATAGTCTCATTCCGTCCCAAACCCAAAACGATTTAATAACTAACATAAACTGCAAACAATGTTACAATAATGACTAATGTAACATTGTTTATGCGACTAGCCAGTTAATCGTTCGATTAGTGATTACAAGTCAAGCTACATGACTACTTCACCCACTTGGAATCTGTGACGACCCAATTGATCCAATTATCATTAAGTTGTTACCTACCGCATAATCCCACCACATTATTAACATACCATGATCAACCACGATAATCATTGTCTGTTCAACAAATCCATTCACACCGAATAATCAGGGTGACTTGATCAACCAACCTTGATCAATTGCCCTTTAATGGCCGGAATACCACTCCCCAACACCTTATCACAGAAACCGAGCCCCGAAGGCGCCACCGTAAACTCACACGATGCACCACTCTCCTCCGCAACAGCCGGTCTGAGTCCAACGCCAAGCACACCGAGCACCGCGATTTCTCTTCTCTTCAACGATAACGAACTACTCTTCTTCTCATTCCCCAACTCAGCGGTAACCGTAGAAGTAGGTGTGGTTTGAGGATTTTGATGGGAAGTGAAGAAAGGGAAGGGGTCACTGGTTGTGTGGGAGTGGGAAGAGAGAAGGGGATTGGCACTGAACTCATTTTTGCACCGCTGGTTTTTTCGAACGCTTATGATTTTTGGTCCAAAAACCCAAAATAAAACGTTTTTTCATTATAATTTTTTAATATAAAAAATATTAAATTTTGTTATAATATATTTATTAATTTTTTAAAATAATTTTTATTGATATAAAATATTTTTATTTATGTAAATTCATATAAATTCAATATTATCATAATTTTTAATGTTATATCAAAAATCATAAGACGGATGGAAATAATTTTTTTTATAATCACTAAATTAAATTAATCTATCTAATTATTTTCTTTTCATAATCAGTAGGGATAAGTTTAAATATTTAAAAACTATATAGATTAAATTCTTATATTTGATGTTTTTTTTAGATGAAATTTTACATTAAATGATATAAAATTAAAATCTTTTTATATGATGGAATGAAATTGAGACATCAAATTTTATAAAACAGATTTGTGATATTTTACGATTAGGTCTCCTTATTCTTTACTGTGCATTTTCATTCTTTTCTAGCATCTTACCTCTTGGTCGAAGTAGTATAAATAGAATAAAAAAAAAGTCCGTCTCAGAAACCCTAGAAAGAAGACGGCAATCCCCTTTCGCTGATCGTCCAGAGGAGAAGTTCATCGACGCAGCACACTCGCTCAGGTTAGATCTCTCTCTATTTGCGTCTCTGGTGTTTGATTACCGTTTCTTTTTATTTTACTTTGAACTGGCTGTTTCTTTGTAATACATCCCTTATTTGCTCATTGATGATGACAATGATGATTGATTGTGAGAAAGTAGGTTTTGGGTTTGGTCGGTGTGCTAGAATGAGGACTAAGGGTAAAAACAAGTTATGGGAAGTCGGGGTTGTTTGGTAGTCGTGTTTAAATTTATCGGAAGTATGTAGTTTCTTTTCGATTATGAATAAGTTTCTCTCCGTAGTAAAAAAATTTCAGCTTGGATCTTCGAGTCTTTCTACAGAGATGCTCTTTTTGAGTTAAGTTCCATAGCAGACTGAAAGACCACATAGAAAATACCACAAGTGGATCAAGTAAATTTTTATTCACTCCATGGGTTCTGATTGCTAAAAGATTCTTTTAAGCTTATGCTCATTGTTGATATTGTTTATGGTTTCTCGCATGATATATGTGTACCTAATAGGGAATTCAATTAGAGGGCATTGGTGTACTCGTTGAGTTGTGCACACTTAGGCATCATAATACATTCATAAACCACTGACTCAGTCTCCTTCACTTTTCTTGTTGCTTAGAAGTATTTAGAATATGAAAGTTGAGCTTGTATTTTAGGTGCACTAATGACTCGGTGCTTTTTCTTTTTTTCCTTTGTACTTGAAGGAATCGAGAAGTTCTCTGGCAATTGCGTTCTGTGCGAAATAGTGGCGTAAGGGTTATGCCTATTTGAGGTTCATTAAGAAGAAGGTGTTATCTAGATCGTCTTTTCCAAGCCAATGTATCATTCATGTCAAATTGTTTTTAGTTAAAACTTCAGGAATATCAAATTATTGATTTGAGTTTTGAGTCCAACGCACATCTATGTTGTACATTGAGTTTCACTTGTTTGTTACCGAAGATATACCTTTAATCTATGAATTGGCTTATCACATACGCAAGAAATGAACTTTTAACTAGCCAGAATGCAATTGTGTGTATAATAATCCTCTATACCTACACATGCTCATAGTTACCACTTACCAATTTCTCTAACCCTATCTTCATCCCACATACTAGGAACAGAGTGCCAAATCCAAACTTGTGAGAAAATGTCCTTGTAACATATTACTTTCATTCTCCTTGAACTGTAACTTTTACAGTTTCCAATTTCTCAAACCATATCTTCTTCCATTATCTTGCTGTTTCTCTTTCATCGTGTTTGTTGTGAATTGAAACAAACATTTGTTTCTTTAATTTAATTCTAATGAACCTTGGGCAACTTCTGGTCTCAACACTGAGATATAGATCAGATCAGCATGAGAGTAAAGTGCCACCACCATGAAGCATATATTAGATTCGTAGAATTTTATAAAATGAAATTGCTTATGTGTTCGGATATGATCTACAATTTCCATATTTTATTACCTTTTATTATGTGGTTTTCTTAGTGTTCAGATCAGTGCTACAGTTCATGAATCATGTTACCACTTGTTTCTTGTTGATATATGAATCAAGTTACCTGTGAATCTGCTAAAGTTATGCGTTACCTAGACTGGTGCCTTGGTGAGGTTTAAAAGTTCTCTTATGGTGTTGTCATTCTGCCTGTGTATTGGATTTCATCTTTGTTATTGGTATCGCACATGTTTTTCCCCAGAGAAGCCCAAGTCTGAATATCTGGCATTCCAGTAATTCTTCTCTGCATCAATGATGAGCCATATCATTGGTGTCTCTATAATGTGTGAAAATTCTCGAGACAAAATCTTTCATAGGGTCCAAATGTCGCTTGCTAGTTTATATTTGGGTATATATTTGTTCTTTAATTGATATATGAAGCTCTGCGTCAATGTGGGGCTATTATAGTAGCAGTGTCTGTATAATGTGCAGAGATTCCCCGTAACTGTATTGCCAGTAGGAGGTAAACGTCATTGTCTCACAATGTTCCCTTGTATTTTGGGAGCTTCAAAGTAAGGATTTACAAGTCGTGGATGCTAGATAAACAGAAGCTTTTGGTGCAAATTTTAACTCTCAGGTTTTTTTTAACTGGAACTCATCAAAGGGCATGATCATGTTGATGCTGGACTCATTTTTTCCTTTGATATTGTTTTTTCTTCTCTTTGGATTTTGGTCTGGTATTGTGGAAAGTAGCAAAGAACTAATCCTCACATTAAGTTCTGATGATTTTCTTTGGGCTATGCAGGATGGATTCTCAGATTAAGCACGCTATTGTGGTGAAGGTCATGGGAAGGACAGGATCAAGAGGGCAAGTGACTCAGGTGAGAGTCAGATTCGTGGATGATCAGAACCGTTACATCATGAGGAACGTGAAGGGACCTGTGAGGGAGGGAGATATCTTGACCCTGCTCGAGTCTGAAAGAGAGGCTAGAAGGCTTCGCTGAGAGCTTTTGATTCCCATGTGTTTATTTGTGAACTGTTAGTTTCAATGTCGTCTTCTGTCGTGGGGAATGTTGTTGGAGTCCCATTTTCTTTCGTGGGGAATGTTGTTGGTACAATGTTTAAGGAGATACATCGCCTTGGTTTGAGTCGGTCTATCTCAAGGTTTGCTGCTGTGTCACTTTTCACTTGCAATAGTGGATTCATGTAGGTTGAATTGTTTGTTGGATTGAAATCGAGTTTGAAATGCATTATGTTGGTTTTAGTTTTGATCGTGCAGTGTCTGATACTTTCTCCATGTATCATCCATCTTCTATATTTGATTTGCATCGTGCATCGATTAAATTTACAACCATTGATGTTTTACGATAAATTTATTAAAAATTATATTTAATTATTATTATGTGTGTGTTAAATTTTATATCGATATACGTTTCATGTTAAAGTGTTCCAACAATTTGGGAATGGAGTATAATTTGTCTTTAAACAAAACAAAATAAAAAACAAGCCATTAATAAGGATAGAGATAAATGCTGAGCAAAAATTGCTAATTGCAGATTTTTTTTTTTTGATAAGTTTATTTTTTCAGCTAAGCTAAAATTAATCTCTCTTTTTTTCTGAATTTAGTCATTTTTCATTAATAATTATATGATTTTGGGAGGTCCAGTACAAAGAATACGCATGCTATTTTTATAGGAGCATAACAGATAAGCTGCATGACTCCGGAGTTAATATTAGAAATTATTACTAGAACCTAAGCATGGTGTTTCACATTGATCACTATGCTTACTGATTTCAAGTACAACCGATGCAACATAATTTTTCAAGGCTTGCGGTTTATACTTTGTGTACCCCTCCCTATAAGATTCCCATCAAACCACCTTGGGCATAAATATTGATGGGGTAGCTTTCCAATGGTCCCGAACATTATGTACAGTATATAGCTCATCTCATGCGCGGTTTGTGACCTCGATGGATGCAATCAATTCGTAGATCTCTTTCTGACGACGGACTAGAGTTGAGTATTGTGTTGGATATTGTTTTTCTCTGTGAAACAGATACATGTAATATAAACCAACCTTGCTTCAAGGTGGATAAATTCTAGTGCTTTCGGTCTCCTGCCAAAATTCATGTCATCTGTTCATAGTACCTATCTGTTTATGTTTCTATGTCATTGTTTGGTCATATTGGGACTCCAGATCCACAAATTTTACCCAAAATAAGAGTTCTCCTCGTTGGTTACAATCGGGTGATCGCGTCTGACGTGCGATCATTCAGCATATGGTTCTCGGATTTGGTGTTCAAGGAAAATGGAAGGTTAAAACAATGCACAATAAATCGTCTTCCACTTGTGTTAACCTGTTGGAAAGTAAATGATGTAGAGCAAAAACCAATAAAGATATAAAGACACGATTTTTACGTAGAAAACCTCTTGATGTAAGAGATGAAAAACCACGAGACCAAACCCCACCACAAATCTCCACTATCGATGAAATAATAGATACACAAAATCCTCTCTACATCACACTAGGGATAATACTAATCGACACAACACTAACCAATAAACAAAGCCAAAAATCACAAAACTATCACAAATTCAGTTTTTAAATGAAGATCGATGAGTCAGAAACATGCTCGCCAAATTTCATACAGATCCGACAACGTTTGGACCTCTAAATAGATCCTCAAAATTGACTGCACATTTTAAATTTTCCAAACGAAAAATCTATCAAAAACTAATTGACGTTTTGATGATTCCTGGAGTACTGTTACTGGCGATCGATCGTTATTGTGTGTGGTTGGCGACAACTCTGAATGCTCTAATTTTCTCACACACATGAAATCCAGATCTTTCTTCCAAAATAATAACACACACATATATATATTAATCTTAAATAATTAGGACTCTTCCATATAATAAATTATATGCAGTTTTCTCATCGGATTTTCTCCACAAGAAGTGAACCCAACCCAACAACATAGTGTTACATAAGTTTTGAGGATAAGATAAATCTATGTATATCTGAATGCAATGATGTTGTTTGCCGGGTTTACTTACTGTACTTTTGGTGGTTATGGTGAGGGCACTTTTAGGTTGCTAAGGTGAGTACAACGTTAAACTAAAAGGCTAATGCTATACCAGTAGTTACGCTGGACCAACCATGAAGCCAAGGAGAAATTAGGACCAGAAAACTACACTTATGGAGGAGATTACAATCAGTTCCAGTACAGTAAAAAAAGGGAAATTTAATTCCATAGGATTGTTAGGTGAAATTAAGGTAATTATCTTGTCAAAAGTAGATAAGTAGAATTAATTATGGTGGTGTGACTACCACTTCATGGCGCCTCTGAAAGCTAATCACCCCCTAGCATCAAACTCTTGTTTTATAACGATCTCGCAAAGATCATGTCTTTGATATGCGTACTCAGCTGACTGCCCATCTTCCAATAAACCTACTACCAAGGTAACCTGAACATGTTTAGACTGCTGAGCCGCCAACAATCTTTCACTTGCTCGGCGACATGTCCACGGCCATATCATTGATGCGAAAAAATGTGAAGGTATAGAAAAATATCAATGATCAGAAGTCTGCATACCATATTACTACAAAGTAGTTGATGAATACAAACTACAAGAATGAATTGAATTTCCTTTCGCGCTGATGAACACACAGATATTGATCTTCGCAAATGAGAATCACAAGTTTCAGCAAATGAGCACAGAAACTATACATACCAATTATAGATATATGGCATAAACAATCTCCTTTTTCCTGTATACATATAGATATGTGCGCTCATCATCCTCCACTCGTCCCACCGATGAATAAACTCATTGAATATCAATGGAGTGGGTGTCACGGCCATTACGATCATCACATCTCTTGCCTTCCACATCAGGCTGAATCAAACCTTGTTATGGTCCTTTACACCAGAGGACACCCACTCGGCCAAGAACATCATCAATCACCAAAAAAATATGAGGCCAGGGGCTTGTGGGGTTGGTCATGAGGAAGGCTCGTGATGAACGGCGCCGAGTGTCTGCTGCTCGAATTGTTTGATAGTAGAGGCGAGCTTCTTCATGCTGTCCTCATAAACAAAAGGCAGCTTGTCTTGCCATGTCGTGCCTTGCTTCGCTGAAGGTGGAAGGAAAACGCGGCATGGTTCTCCCTTGACGGATATGGAGTTGTGGTAGTGATAGTACCGGATCTTGTTCTCTGTTTTGTGGGTGGTCTTTCCTACCACGTTCTCCGACATGTGCACGCCGGTCGCGTATGCATTCCTTGCTTGGATTGCGTACTTCCTGTCTCTCCAGATCTTGGTTCTCGAATCCCTGAACAACAGCTTCTCGAATCCCCACTCCCTGCAAATTTTAGTTCAATTTTCCCATGTTTAGTTACAAGTACTGCCACAAATGAAGTTAACAGAGGAAAATTGACAGTGTAGGCTGAAAAAAACTGTCAGCATGGATTCGAGGGAGGAACTATGAAATTCGATCATATGGTAATTATTTCGATAACATGGAACAAGCAACTGTTGTCCGATGAATGAGATCTACCCCCAGAGTTCAACTAGCTAGCCTAGTAGCCTGTTAAGCCCCTTTCCTGATGAAACTACATTACAAAGTAGCTCAGCTGATATGCTCAGTCTGAAACGTCATTGCGACCCATCAAGGTTTGGGTCCTGATCATCAAGATAGAAGTGGAACTTTAGAAGCATCAGTAGCCCGTGCTCTGAGAGAAGATACAATATATCTGATCTATGTATCAAGGCTGGAGGATTCACCGCGGACAAAAACATGGCAGAAAATCAATGGCACTACAGCAAACCATCACCTTTCTCCCAACTGGCAAAGCAGCAATCCGTGAAAGATAAATGATGAGCTGGGCAAACCCAGGCATGCAAGTATTTACAGCACGGAGTGAAGAGTAAGCTGCAAAATGAGCAAAGGGCAATGGTTTTGGCGGTAGAGGTAGTGAAATAGCTGCTGTCTAGATGGTAGTTGAGGAAGCGGCAAATTCTAATGGCTCCCCTAGATGACAATGGGTTCCAAATAAGGATTACATGGACAAAAAAGGATCATGGGGATAACCCCCAAACCTTACACAGACATTCTGTACATGTGAATAAGCAGGAGTTGAAACAATTCAAGGTATGACGAGGAATACTTTAACAAATATTGCACCGTCGTGTTTGTTGGGAGGAAGAAGAAAGGTACTAGTACTATGTTTCAAACAAAGAAACAAGAAAAGAAGCTTTTGTTCTAGGCCCTGGAGCACCCACTTTGTGCGACAATCACATAAATCACCAGTCAATTCCACTTTTCCTTCTCCCGTCTTTCGCCTATATCAGAGAACTCAATTCTTACCATAACCAGAAGATTCCGGTTTGTATTGCTCGGTTCTATGCATCAATAATGCAACCAAATGGACAGCACATTCTTGTACCAACTTCAGAGGATAATAAACAGAACGCCTGCCATCAACTTAACTCTACCTGACCATAATGCCCTACTTGTTATAGAAAAATGTCAATGAAGGACGACAACAGGACTCAGAATAATTCCATTTTTATTTGGTCCCCTACGTAATCAAACACGGGATTACAACTTTTGATCATATACTTCCAGAAAACTGTTCTAGTTCATTGTCGAATTTCATTACTGTTTTTAAAGCTACTATGCTACCACAAAACCTGTGTTGCCATTTGATCATGTCCAAGACCACGTATCTTCGTACGTCGTTATCCATGCGGATAAAATCAGTCATTCTGTTCACGTAACTAATCTCAGCTGGGAAAATAAAAGCATTATGAAGAAGTACTAGTATGTCACAAGATGAATCCTTTCCCTATCTCATTGCTCCACCAAAAGGGCTCAATCCTATCATCACGTTTCTCAGTTCTCTGCTTCTCTCCCAACCAGAAACTTTTTGTTTTCACATCTCATGTCACATTTCATGGTCATAACATATGACCAATAAAGCAAAAGGGCAAAAAGAAACATACATACGCCAACAAAAGGTAACTGTTACTCATAATTACTCATCATAAAGCAGTCTAAAGGAAAATGAATGCTGGTCAAGTATTGTTAGCCATGGTATTGGTGTATGTTCCAATGTCTATTTTCATACAGAATTTCTCCTGTCCATGTCCTACCAATTCAGGCACTCAACATCACAGTTTCAAACAAATACAAACTCATGAAAATGAACTCTTAACCGAACCACAAACTCTCTTTTCTAATTCCAATCATACCTAAGTGAACCGAATATGTCGCGGCACAAACACAAGCGGAGAACTCAATCCTAATAAGCAACGATTCTATAAAACCAACGTAAGTTCACAAAAACACTTCCTCCTGATAGAAATCAGGACATTTTGCTGTATTCTTGACTACAAAATTGAACTAATATTTAGGTAATGACCAAACAATTAGCATCATAGAACATAAGAATCACATAATTGTCAGTATGTTTAAACTGGGTGATAAACCCCAAAACTTCTCAAAATGCGCCGCTGAATTATATCAGAATTCAGCCTAGAAAATAAGATTAAATCATAATTGCGATCACAGAACAACACACAAGAACAGAGGAATTCAATGAAGTACCTGGAGTAATCACGGGTTGAATCATTCAAGCAGAGCGAGCTGGACATAGCATACTGCTCGATCGTGAACTGAGTATACTCCTTGAGCTCATCCAACACAGCCTCCAAGCTCCTCCCATCAGGCAAATATATATACTCGTCGACATCAAAGTAAAACGTCCAGTTCGCGGCGAACTTATACCTATGCAAGCAATCATTCACCACAAGGAACTGATTGTAATAATACCCATCGAACTCCTCCTGCGCCCTGATATCCTGTACAGTGGCCCTCCCGGCCCTCACCCACGGCTCCAACACCTTCCTCACCTCCTCCGACACCCCTCCCGCATCATGGAACACGAAATGTGACCTTGCTCCAAAGAACCACGCGTGGTACGCCATCCATTCCCTTATCCTCTCCGCGCTCAGATCACCATACAACGACGACCCGCAATACAAATAATCATATTTATAAGGCGGAATATACCTCCACGGATCATACTCCCCCGGCTTCTCTTCCAGACTAACAAACTTCTCATACCTTCTCGGCGAGGGTCCATAATACGCATACAACACCAGCTTTCCCCCCGAGTTGTCCGCATTGGGATTCCCATTCACGAAAGTACAATTCACCACGACGACCGTGTAAACCCTACCGTAACCCCAATCGGGAAGCATCTTATACGCCTTCGTCTTGACGGACGTTCCATTGTTCGAAATCCACTCGCACTTGTACCACGGCTTCCCGTACACGTGCGTCGGCTTCGACGCCAGCCCGACGACAGCGAACGTCGCCGGGCCGCCCCGGTAGGCCCCCATCTGGACGAACAGCGCCGCCGCGTTCCCGGACGCCTTGAACTCCCTCTTGTTTGGGTCAGCGGAGACTGTTGTTTTGACCGATGATGCGGGGATCTGAGCATTCTTCGCTTCGGAAATCAATTGGACCGATGACGATGAGGATGAGGATGATGATGATGATGATGATGAGGTCATGGTAATGGTTTGGTTAGCGGAATCTTGGGATGTGGAGGGGCGGGAGGAGGAGCAGCGGCAGGTGGTGGAGATGAGGTTTTCGTAGTAGGGTTGTAGGTTCCAGATGGCCATGACGAGCGTGACGGCGAGCAATGTCGCCACCACGGGCTTCGTCTCGAAGCACGCTAACATCTTCCCCGCCGCCGCCGCCGCAGCAGCAGCAGCAGAATTGCCGGTGTCTTTGTCTTTCCTCATCTGATGAGACTCCAGTCCACTTTAATTAGTTGGATTCAAGTGCGGAGCAGCAGCGGCAGCGGAGATGGAGAGTGAATGTAGTTAAAAAGGGCGGAGGAGTAGTGTGTGGAGGTGGAGAAGTGTGGCCGACAGTGATGAAGGAGAGGAGGGAGGGGGGACCCACGTGAAGGGCTGGCAGCAGTGATGGGTTATAATTGTGGGTTTTGATTGGGTGCGACGCGATGCGAAGCTATAGGGTGTGACGGTGCTATCTACGTAGAGGGTGAATAATTATTCTTAAAAACATTGAATACGTTGGAAATGGGGAAAATTTGGACCGGGGTTTTGTGCTATGATTTCGTTTAGCAATAATGGTAATTTAGGGTTTTGGGTTTGGTACCAGGGATTAGCGGTGTACAAAACCGTTCCTGAAAAGATCAACCCGGCCGAACATGATCATCCCGGACCTATATCGATTTAAATCAATCGGGATGAACATCTTTTTTCCCAGATTCAAGAATATTGATACGGGATGAGATTTTTTTTTTGTAAAATCTCAAACCAATTACTAGGGATCGAACCATGTTAAGTTTTGATATGAAACGGGTATGACATTTTCTTATCGATGTTTAATGATGTTACTTTTGTTGTTCAACTTTGCTGCTTACAATTATGCAGCACCTTTTCCTTAGCATGAATGTTTATGCTCTTATTTTTGCTTAAAATGTTTTTGGGTTTGTCTTTGTTGTATACCATGGGATAAACCTGTAGAAATATGCTTATGAGTTACGAAGGTTGTTTAATGTTGTGTTAAGTATGCTTTAATTTTTTAATACTAATGTAATCTCTCTATCGGTTCCTTTTATCATCGATAGCTTCTTCTTAGTTCGGTATACCGATGATATCAATATCCTTGAATTTCCGTCTCAACATATCAAAATATCGATATGGAAAAATTGGGACGGAACCAAACTCAAAAATTTTAGATAATTTATTTTAAAAAAAATAACCAAAACAGTATATTACCGAACGTTGTAATTTATACAATGGGGTTATAAAATTAATTTTTCAAAATCATGACAAAAATATGATAAGCACCCGAAAAATTTCGTAAAACTTAGTTTCACGATAATTAAAATGAATAATAAATAATCATATGTTATAATTTATTTTGCATGATTAAAAGGCTTGTTTATCGATATAATAAAAAAAATACAAAATATCAATGAAATACAATCCTAATACCCAAATATGAGGAAATACGGATTTAATAAAAAAATTTCTATTCTGTTTCCTTAACCACATAAAATATTAATCAATTCCACTTATAGAATGGAGTGAATACATAGTAACGTGGGAGTAAAGAGAGATTTATCCTCCAATTTTCAATTGTTTTGGAATTAAAAAAAATGAAAGAAATTGGGAAAAGACTCTTGGAAAGAAGATTCTTATTTATTTTATGAAATTTTCCAGAGAACGATAGAATAGAAATCTAGTTTTTGATTTTTTTGATTTTTTTTAGGCTAGTATGAGAAGAATCATCATCAAGAGAATAAAAGAAGATCCTTCAGGAGAGTAAAAAAACTACCATATTTATACGAAAATGATATAAACAAATATAATTTCTACTCCCCTAAATTAAATTATTTATCCACTAAATACCCACTAATTATTCATTAAATATTCACTCATTATCCACTCAAACTATTTTAATTGATTTAGTTTTTTTTTATAAATACAAGCTATCTTCTCCTTCAAAAATTTCTTACAAACATAAAAACACTTCTCATCATGCAAGAGAAGTGAAGAAGAAGAGTTCGAAGAGAAAAGGAGAAGTTAGGGTTATAAGACTATGAGGATTTTTCATCATTTATAAAAAAAGGCGATCATTTTTTATAGTTTTGATAAAATTTATAGATCATGATTTAGAGTAGTAAATCTCAAGATATAAATCAAAATGTGCAGATATGTTAATCTATAAAAACTGGTTACAAGGATTACTTTATAACTTGATTTGAGTTTACACTGAAAGATTTAGGAAACCAGCCTTCTATCAATGAAAAGGTCTTGAAATCTAGTTTCCAGAACAGTTTAAAAATATATATTTAGAGTTGTATTTTAAGGAGTTATGAGGTAATTAGTAAAGAAAAATCAAACTGTTTGATGTAACAAAAAATATAAAATTGAATGAATAAATTGCTGTTATTGGTATGGTGGCGTGATAGAAACTTTAATTTAATGAAAATATTATGAAATTTAATTTATGTAGAATTTTTACAAAATGATTTTAATCTGTATAAGAAAAGTTATAGATTTAAATGTGTCGAATGATCAAGTTGGACAGAATACGAAAATGAACCGTTTTGATCACAAACAACTCTAAATGTACACAAACACTTCAAATAATGATAAACATAAAATCATCATCAAAATAAGTATAAAAAACTTTTCTCAAAGCTTGGGATAACCACATAATATTACTGTGAAGGTTTTTTCAAGAAGTACGAATAAATATACTTAATTTTATAAAGTAAATAATCATTCACAAGGGTATGTCTTAATACGCATATCCTATTATATTATACGATTTGGAGACACTGTTCGTCGTCACTTAAGGACAAGGCTGAACGTGTGAATGTCAAGAAGTATGATAAAAGGTAACGTTTAGATTTGTTGTATATGACGACACGTATTATTATACGGTGAGTATAATAATATATATTGGGATCTTTGAACGTAGCCACTAAATATGCCTGACGTAAAATAGTGACTGTAAATATTGCGTGTTAAGTCCTAAGTGTTGTGAAGTGTCTTATGCCTTATTTTCTGATATAATGAGGATGAATGTGTGAAGGGAGTGTAAATCCATAAATTGGTGAGATAATTATATGGTATAAAATATAAAAAGCCTTATGTCACTATAATATATTTATTAGTATAATATATTTATTTAAATGCATTAATGAATAGAACATTACTTTAGCACCATAAATGATTGTTAGTTCAATTTTATTAGTATAACTTTCTATCAAAACTCGAAAAGTATAGATATATTTAGCTATGGGTTTAGGGAATCTGAAAGCAGGAATTCTAGAACTCCGCAATTAAACATGCTTGTCGTGTAGTGATACACGATGGGTGATCTCACGGGAAGTTTCTCTATAGTTGTGTGCGAATGAGACCAAAACATACTTTAAAGGACTAACGTTGATATGTGAGATCAGTTATCGACGTGGAAAACAGTTCTTGATAATAATCCAATAACGAGGATTGATGAGGACATTACAAAATTGTATCAGAACAATCCTTGGACCTGTAAACAAAGGGGGCGGTTGAGACACCTAGTAGGGGAAGGTGTAGGGTTGTGTGTGGTGCTCGAAGCCTCAATGACAGCATTGCGTTCTTTAAGTGCACCTCCTTTTTGAGTTAAAGAGTTTGATAAGACTATCTAAGAAAAGAGACGCATCTTTTTTTTCAATAACTTATCACTTTAGAACACTGCATTTAAACGTGTTTGACGTAGAAAAATATTGGTATGGGTGACCGTCTGGAAAGCTTCTTAGAATGTGTGCAAGCGAGGTCAAATCATACTGAAAGGACATGTGTTGGTCTGTGAACCAGTTTTGAGCCACGAAAACGATTCTACGTAACGATCCGGTAATAAGAATTAGACGAGATATTACAACACCATACGCATCTCAAGTATTTCATTCTGACAAAACCAACCAAGCATAAATCAATGAATGTATTAGTTTGTTGTGTTATGACCATGATTCCGAACAGTCGTTTTATTTCATTTCTTCACAACATAAACATTAGAACATCAATCCAAACGCGACATAAGTCATGCAAAGGGGCGGAAATAGTATCTAAACCATGCTTACCGTACGATCATGATGATGATGAAGGAGATTAAAATTTGCTTGGCACATGGTTCTCCAAGGGTACCCATTAACAGGTAGTCTCGTTTAATTCACCACGCAGTGCCAATCATCCATTGCTGGTGCTAATCATTGGTTGTTAACAATTTTGTTAAGCTTTCTTTTTCCCATGTTCGAATCTCAATCACATTTTTCTTTATTTTTCCTTGTTGGCGTTGTAGTCATCTCATCATTTTGGTTAGGAGTTAGACAAATTTGAGAGAATAACCATTGAAAAATAATGCTGAATAATTATGTGAATCATGTTTTTGGTGTTGAGTTCCCAACTAATTGATTGTGAACAGTTCTCCATTATGGGCGCCATTTCTGCCATCAGATTACAAGGCAATGATGGAGAAAGCATCCCAGCTACTAAATCGAAATGAGAACGGACCAAGATAACGAGCAGAACGCCCAAAACTGAGACATTTCGGCCTACGGGGTAATAAAACAGAACATCTGGTGGATAACAAGAAGAATAATTCACCGATGTGTGGTATTGAGTGGGTTTTGTGAAAGATTTGAAGATATAAAATCGAAACAAATACATGTGAATTTAACGTGGAGAAATTTGAGTATCGGAAAAACAAACCCCCCGCAAATCACACCGTCATAAGTCATGATGGTAAAACATTATGAAAAGACCGGATTATAGAACTTTCAGATCGTATTAGATTTCAAATCAAATCCTAAAATTTATTTTGAACGAATAATAATATGGATGTATTTATATACTCATCAAAATAACAAGATTTAAACAAATAAATCTCGTTGACACAATCCGAGGCACGGCCCGTGCGCATCAAGTCCTTGCTCCAAAGAAGAAAATGGCTTCCTCTCGAAATATAGCCTCCCTTTTGGCCATGTCTCCTCAAACAGTCATATAAGACTTACACAACATCTTTTCTTCACAGTTTCAATCTTTTATAATATTATATCATATTAAATATACAATTTGAGCATAACGCACATCTGTCTGAAACATAAAATAATCAATCACCTCAACAGATGTAAATGCTCCTTATAATCGTGAATGGAATTATCATCCAACCGACATGGGTCTTTTACCCTTCTCAGAACCAAAATTCATATCTCCAGTAGCAGATAGCATTATCTTTTATAACCCCTGTCATAAGTTGAATCCATTATACTATTAAAACTCCTTATCATGCTATGCCGGACAGGAATTTGAAGATTTAGCCGCAGTCGGTCAGGAAAAGAGCTGCTGTAACGGGACTGTCAGTCACCATCAGCCTTGTTCTGGTACTCAAACTGCAGCGAACGAAAACCAATAGACTTGGTAGGAGAATTAGTAATGTTCATAAATCAATTTTTTTTTTGTTCACTCGGAATTTCAGCTTCCATTCTCATTAGAGATGGCAATGCTCTCTGCAGGAATCCTCCACATAATCAACGGAGATCAGGTTACATTCTGAGTCAATCCTCCACATAGTTTGGAGCAACCGCCAAAAGACGTTCACCCCTAGGAACTACTGGTGGCTGCTCAGCTCCTTCACCAACTGCTTCCTGCCGACCTCCGTCAACCACAATCAAATAGCCCTCAAGCTGTATCAAACGCTGCATCAATGTGGAGGTATTAGCTAAAGTGTATTCAAATGAACGCTAGTTTCACGGCTAAATCCATGAACTTCTGATCAAAACCCTTGAAAAGTTTCAGTTTGAGTACCTCAATGATGGCTTTGAGACTAGTGAGTTCACTTTGAAGCTGCTCACTTGAACTGTATTTGTCTCTCTTGTTTTGCTCCTCAATATACCATTGAATCAGTTCCCTCTGCTTCATCCCTGGCAAGCTTCCCCCTGCGCAGAAAAATGCATTCTAGTTAAACAGGTCCCATTCTTCGTTCGTTTGTTGGCCTACAATACCACTACTAACTGTGCGACGACATATGACGATCAAATTTGGCGTCGCATGATTCTATTCTTAATGAAGTTTCCATAGCCCACAGCAGAGAATCGAGGTTAAAGGTCAAACTCCCAATTTTTTTTTCTTATACCGTCCACATGCACATGCCCTTTACTGAGGTGGGAGCATATACATCATACTAATTTAGCGAGCCACCAACGCACCATTCTACTAGTCTAAATCTAAGGCGATTGCAGGATTGCAATCGTTAATTTGTATCTTCATAAAAATAAACAAAATGATATCATCACCTACATACCATCTTGCATGGCGGCCTCATCATGCTGCCGGAGGTGCATGATAAGTGCTTGGGTGACTCTCTGGAAATATTCTTCAGTTATTACAAGTTTCCTCTTTTGTTGAGTTGCAGCTCCGTCTGCATTTGCTGAATTATTATCTACAAAAAAATAATGTCAGTACCAAGCATCAATGTTTAAGAAGTTGTGCAATACTGGATTATCTTACCTATGCCCATTGAGGCAGGCTCAGTTGCAGTTGTACTAGGCCAGACATCCCCTTGCCCTGGATCATCACCACCATCGTCATCATTGTTTTCTCCTTGAAATGAAGATAAATCAATTTCGCCAGACTCGACACTGCATCATCAATAGCATGTCAGTTTAAAGTCGCATTGTCAACGAAGAGGGATGCATAATGGGAGCACCGAAGATGAAATTACTATTGTCTTGCCTGATTATTGATGTTTTCAGCAATTTTACGGCTTCACGGACATGATCCTGTTGGACCTATAAGTGCAGAACATTTAGTTATCCAGTCAACTTATATGAAGCATCACGCAGATGAGGGAATCTCATGCAATTAACAACCTGAGTCTCTAAGCGACTTCGAGCAATGGCCTCTGACAGCCGGATCAATGCCTCAAGCTGCCTTACAGTCATCCTGTAAGCAACCCTACTTCCGGGAGCTGTATCGCCTCTACGAAGAGCAACATATGAATCGACTAACAATTTTCTGGCATCAGGAGCTAGCTGCATTTACAAGAATTGCCTTAAATGGAGAAGTTGGTAGTACCAGCCAATAAAATTACAGTCAGATTACAGATGTACCTTCGGCTTCAGTGTTTTGGCAAAAGCAATATACCGTTTCAGCTGAGCAGTTGTAAAGGCTGGGCTAAGCGCTGCTTCATGCTTTTGATGCACTCTAACGATATGGTGGGCAATGTGGTAATCAATTTGATCATCTGGATCGTCAATCATAATGTACACCAAATCAAATCTTGAAAGGATGGCAGGCGGAAGAGCAACATTGTACTGTTAAGAAGACAGTATCAGCTATTCAAAATCAACACTCCATAGCCAAGATACTACCTGATGAACTCTGGAAAAGCATTAGTTCAAAAATAAAAATAAGTTTTTTAAAAAAAATCATTATAATTTATTTGAAATGTGAAATTACAGATTTAAATAAAGACATCACCCATCCGCGCTACAATTGAGGCGGCGACGTCTTTTTGGGTGGCAAACCCAATTCGGATAAAAATGGTGTTTTCTTATAAGATTCCCACAGCTCCTAACCTTGAGTGGTTTGGTCTTGTCATAACGGCCTCCAGATGGGTTCGCAGCAGCCAAAATTGACGTTCTAGCGTTCAGAGTAGCTTGTATTCCAGCTTTTGTAATACTGATGGTCTGCTGCTCCATAGCTTCATGTATTGCAACCTACAAACCATTCCCCCAGATTATTAAGAAGGCATGGTAAGTATTAAACGTCTCCTGTTCCAACTCAAACCAATAGACAATAGGAGAAGTAGCTCAGAATCTACACATGCATTTGTGTATTTTCACCATAGCCTATGTGGGCAAACTTCTCAAATCTCAACAATAGGATAGAAGCAACTCATATTGGGCAGTGAACCAGGAAAATAAAAATAAAAAATCACCTGATCTGTTAAATCCATCTTGTCAAACTCATCAATACAACATACTCCATTGTCTGCGAGCATCAGAGCACCAGCCTGTAGATGATCCAATATATTTTTCAGAAGAATGCGATGAAAGGTGGAGGCCTTTACTAAGAAAGAAAGAAGAAATGCCTAGTATATGAGTATGGCACTATTGGTTATCATGTGCGTCACTTGCTCACACAAGTGACTCTAAACATCGATAATTTCAAAATCATGGCAGTAAAAAATGGTGATTAACATGCTGCATGCTATGCAGTAAGATGAAGAAATCAAAAGCTCCATGCATAGACAGAGAATGATATTCATGAAGATTAAAAACCTTACCTCAATGCAGAACTCCCCAGTTTCTGGTTCTTTAGCAACAGTTGCCGTCAAACCAGCAGCTGACGAGGACTTCCCTGAAGTGTAGACTGATCTAGGAACTAGACTTGTCGTGTATCTGTATAGTAAATAGATTAGAATGAGAAGCATAAGATAGGTACCTGGATAATGAAAAGCACAGAATGAGCAGGATTATACTTGAGAAACTGGGACTTCGCACAGCTAGGATCACCGACAATGCAGACATTGATATCTCCTCTTAAATTGATGCCTTCATGAGTGAACTTGTGAACACCACCTAGGAGCATAAGCAGGATTGCTTGTTTGATATCCCTGTGACCAAACACAGTTGGAGCAATGCTGTCTACCAGCTTTTTGTAAAAATCAGGCGTGTTCCTCATACGCTGGATCTCCTCCAGCTCTTCAGGCTGCCAATCAAACCACATCACTTATTTCAGTAGTAGGATAAACTGGGATGTTTCGACCATATATGCAGCTTTAAAATGAATCACAGAAATACCAACTTCCATAGGTATTAGCATGAGGAATAAGAAGCAGTTGACTGAAATCATTCTCAAACCACCAAAAAATTCTAACCATAGCATCATATCTTGTTATCATGCCCAGAGTTATAGAAAGACATGCCGGGATATAAGTAGCACTAGAAAAGTCAATAGAACTTTTGAAGTCATAGCTCAGAGAAACAACCGTAAATTGCTGAGACTCATCCTCTTCAGCATCCTTCTTGTTCCGGATGTCAGTATCTCTTCTTCCATCAAGGATCTAAAGCAGAAAAAGGAGCAGAAGTTCAATATATAGAACCTCGGAAGGGTCTATTTATCATGCAGTTAAGAGACAAGATTAAACATTAACCTGCACAGAATTGGCAATGAAGGCAAGGCGGTAAGATAGGTCTCTCACTCCCAATGATTTCAAACCCCTTACACCTTCATGTCCACCCGTATTCTTTCTTTGAGAAGATCCTTCCCTACGACATTCTGCCCTCTCCCCAGGTGACGTCAAGGCCATTATATCAGGTATAACAACCACAGTACCAGTGAAGATAACTCTGCAATATTTTGCAATGAAATGTGAACAAATTAGACTGGGTACAGAACAAGACACTTGAGAAAGTATAAATAAGATGTGTCCCAGTAAACAGATGTATTACGTATCACCCGCTCTGGCATGTTCAACTATCTCATGTCGCAGGATAACATCCAATGATCTTGGGAGAGACCCTGCTGGTATTTCTTTTGAAGTT
Source organism: Drosera capensis (assembly GCA_001925005.1). Lineage (NCBI taxonomy): Eukaryota > Viridiplantae > Streptophyta > Magnoliopsida > Caryophyllales > Droseraceae > Drosera > Drosera capensis. Next base: position 23,632 of record LIEC01012059.1, read on the forward strand.
TCCTGCATTCTCACTCTCTGCCAATCTGCAAATTTGCTCTCTTGACGAAGCAATGCCCATTTTGTTCTATTCATGCATGCAGCATTCACACATGCCGTAGGCTGCAACCACCAACGAGTCAATAATTATCAACCTCTCTGACATTTCCTAAACAGTGAATTGCATCCAGAAAATCAAAAGACCATTCGAAATTAAAGACAGGAGCTAACCTCGGTATATTTGAATTGCTGATCTACATATTTGATAACAGTACCGCAATCCAAGCACTTAAAAGTCCCTTGAAGCAGCTCTGGACGAACCTCACTAGTGCGAGTAACCACTCCTGTCACGGACACCAACCTTCCTAACTCCCCAGTGCCGAGCTCCCGCAGCCTATATATAAGCAGTAATCAACAGTTAAGACCATGCAAGGGTCCATCCGCAAACCAAGTTATGACTTAAATCCAATTATCTTCAACTGATTGTAAACCAGAACATAAGCGAACCAACTTCTAAGAACGAAAAAACAATGGATGGGTCAAAGGATACATAGGCTGCAGATCAAATAAAAAAACCGCACAGCCACTCTCACTTACTAGAATAATGGAACAAAAGAGCTAACTGGACTCTCCTTTGGGAAGCATTACAAATAATTTAGTGGGTACAGGGAGTAGATAATAAAATTTGGAGATTTGAATTGTTTAACGGATTCGAAACCAAGTCTATTCTTCACGGACAAAATAAAGGACCGTCTCAAATATACAACATAAACAAAAAGATGTGAGACATGGTTAGAGAGCATATTCATACCTCTTCACCAAGGGAATATTAAAGAAGGCAACATTGACGTCTCTGTTAACACTATCATCAGCATTGAAATTAGGTTTTCGTTCCATGACGAATCGCTTGCAGGCACTCCTCAAGTACGGCTCAAATCTATCAAAACCACCAAATATTCAGCCATGTAGTCAAAAGCCCTAATCGCCCAAATCATTCCCAATTTCACACAAGAACACAAATCAGCGACATCATAGTGGATTGAATTAATTGCCTTAAATACTCATCGGAGATTGATTTCTGGAGGATATCATTGAACCGCATAACATGAGTGAAATCCACGAACATGGTGCTCGACTCGTTCGCCTCCATCGCCTCGATCTCTGCCAAATAATTCGGATCTCGCGAGTTCGCATCCGATCTAAACCTGCCACACAAAGCTCCGAAAAATAATCATCAGATATTGTATCGCAGTTTAGCAAATTTACAAGGAAATGATAAGGATTATACGTTTTGAGGAAGTCGAGGAAGACATTCTCGACTTGAACCGCCTTCTCGTCGATGAAGAATCCTGCGTCCATTGCGTCGGGGTTGCGGTCGTGCGGAATGTGCTTTGGTCCGTTCTGTGTTTTTTTGCCGGCGTGTTGATGGTATCAGTGAGATGCCACTTGTGGCGGGGAAAAAACGCCCCCGTGATCTGGTTTCCCGCCAGAATGGAGTGTGGTCCAGTGTGGGACAAAACGACGTCGTCGGATAGAAAAGCTCGCCTCACACCCGGTATATATTTTTGTTTTATTCTTCCATTTTTTTACTCGTTTTAACCTTTGTTATTTGGAATCATTTAATCGAACATATAATTTTATGCGTTTAAAATTTTTGAGTCAATTGATAATAAAACATTAGCAAATTAAAGTGGGGAAAAAAGATTGACCAAACTTGTGTAAATTTTTCGCGAAAACCTAATATCATCCCTCGTTTCAATCCATGATATGAATACATTACAAAATCGGGTTTTAGATAAATCCGAAACATGTAAAATTCAATCAATTATAAGAAATTGGGTTGATCAATTAAGATTTTTTTTTTTTTTTCAATTTTAATTCTTAACCACATAACTTTTCTCCCGTTATATTTTCTTTATTTCATAACCACACCTATTTAGTAAAAATAAAAATAATATAAACAATTTAAAAAGAAACAAAATGATAAAAAGATAATTATTTTACAACGAAGATAATATAACATTATGTTTATAAGAGAAAAAAATAAAAATAAAAAATCTTTTTTTATCCGAATTCCACCATTTTTCAAAGAAAATTTTTTGATAAAAAGTTTTTTGAAATTCCAGCACAATGGCTGCAAGTAACATAATCATCAGTACAATAAGTTTGATACGAGCCCTTCCAACAAGGCATGACTAAAGCCAATATCGTCATCATACATAAAACACCTGACCAACATTGAGGAGCGTTTCATGGGGAACATTGAAGATTACACTATTTTCCCTGCAGATCTTCCTAAGAAATGCATATATGTGATCCACAGCAATCTTCTTATAGAACTTTGAATCCCTGCTAGCCCTCACCATAGTGTTCCCCAATATGTGAACCACCCCGGCGTCCCTACATCGACTCAAGAAGTCCAGTTCATCAACATCGGTGTGGCTACTTCCTTGACCTGACGATCTCACTGTCAAATTCGCTTGTGGAGATTTCACGGGCATGATCGTATCAACTGATGTCATCGTGAGATCAACATCAGACTGTGCACCGCTGCCACTGCTGTTTAATATGATGTCTCTCGATTTGGTAGTTTGCTGACCACATAGACTGTACTCCTCGGAGTCCGAGTAGCCATCGATCATGGACTCTAGCCGCACAAACAAGAACAGATTATCGAAAAGCTTATTCTCAAAGCCATCATCTTTCTTGTGCAAGTCCTTGTAACCATACCTATTAATGCAAATTATGATGTAAATATAAGATCTCACTTAATTGGGAGAAAAAAAGTTAGGTTTCTAAAAACTTGTTAAGGAAACAATGTGTGCATAGCGGGGAGCTAAAAATCATCTTGTCTATGACTATGACAAGAGGCATTTCTTACTTATAAGGTAGAACAAGTCTTATAAGAAAAGCAGGGAAAAAAGCAGGGGGAAAAAAAAGGTAAACCAGGTTTCTCAGATAAGATAATACTACAGCAACAAATAGTATCTGACTGATGTTTTATTAGAATAACTATCACTACAGCTTCCACACCAGGTATAAAGAAGTAGTCGCACAAATGAACTCAGTTATCCAGTTTTATATTATTAAATTTTTTCCAAGTTTTCAGTCATCTTGTTGTGATCTTCAAGAAATACGTGTACCTTGCCACACAACGGAACATGTGGAAATTCTTCGGTCCAATTCGTTTCACTAGGAACCTCTCATCCTCGGGTACAGTATATACAGGAAGGTACTTGACACAGACGAAGACGACGACAGAATGGGTAGCTGGAAGATTGGTGATGAAGTGAGAGAAAATGTGAGGCACGCCACTTGCAAGCTCGGTGTAGACGAGTCCAATCCCAGGAACCCTGACTAGGCCAAGACTAGGGCCAAGTCCGAGGATCCAGGCCATAGAGACCTTACTATGCATCTCAAACTCATACCGCTTTACTGTTCCATAATGCCAGACATACATGACAAGAAGAAAGGCTGCCGCTATTACCAGAGGGACCCACCCGCCTTGATCAATTTTGAAAAGCACTGCCGAAAAGTATGTCAGCTCCACCAGAAGTGATAAGCCTGTGAAAATCAAAACCAGAATCCAGTGGCATCGCCATACCAGCAGCATGATAAGGATCATTACGAACGTGGTGGCCAACATGACTATTACAACAGCGGTGCCTGCCACACCGTGTAACTTGTTAGTATAGTCCATATTCAGTAGTGATGGCACTCCAAGAAACCTCAGGGAAAAGAAAGAACTCAATAGAATCACAAAGGCCAGCCATAAAAACAGGATTTTGTATACAATACTATTACAGGCTGAAAAGCAGAACTTCAGCCTCTGCTTTCTTGTCATCTTATCAGAAGATTTTTTACGTTCGGTAAACTATGTTAGTGTAATGTCTTATCATGATTCCTGGTTTACCATCCATCATTATGTTAATTTAAGCCATTCATTGGCCGTGAAAGTCATGATGGTGTGTTTAACTACAACAAGAAGTAATTGTCATCCGCTACTTCTATTTCCACATTCAGTGAATATAGTAGGTGTTGAGCTCACCATATGCGTTTCCAATTTGGGTTTGGTTCTTGAATCCAACAGTAACAGCAATGCAAAGTATCATAAGAATCCAGTTGATATCGGGAATGTATATTTGGCCCGGGAACTTCTTTGATGTATGCACAACTTTGACTCTGGGGAAACAGCCAAGAGCTAATGCCTGCTTGATGATAGAAAATGTAGCTGATATGGTTGCTTGACTGGCGACTATTGCAGCTAGTGTAGCAATGATGAATACCGGCCAGTATATGACATCTGAATCACGACAACAGAAAATTGAGATTTAGGAAAGCATATTAGAAACGTAAGCAAATGCTTGGGGGTGATTGAGCTAATTGTCTTGCCCGTCCTAATTAAACGGAACTTGGTTGTCTCGCTTCTACAGTTCAACTATTCAAATCATTATTCTGGTAACATGTCAAATAATCAGCTTGATTTGTTAGTCACACACTTTGGCAAAAGTCTCTTGATCGAGTAAGTTGAGTTTCGGAAAATTCGGTATGGCCCTTTGCAGGGTAAGATTGTGAGACATTTCCATTCAATAAGTCCAACCATACCCAAAATAAAAAACCGAAAGAAACCAAAATCAACAGCTTCCATGTTGGTTCTACTCGTGCTATTTTTCCGCAAGGCCGGATATTCAAGAGGAAAAGGTCACTGAAGTGATCCAATTATCAACTTAGGGACACGATAATATACAACACAATTTTTGGGGAAAGAATAGGAACCAGTAGGCAATTCAAAGTTCTCGGAGTTCAAATAGAAAAGGACACGAGTGCCATTGAGATCATTTCTTATCAGTACTGTTGCTTGGGAGCAAGATCATCATGTGTCTAAACCGGAGAAGGGGATACAATGACAAACATATGCAGTGCCTTGCACCTTCTTCATTCAGTACAATATGCTGGTATCAGGAATTCTATTTCCATTCAGATAAGGAGGAGGAAAATTCTTCCTATGTGAAATAGGAAGTGTAGGAATACCTGGTATAGAGCGATAGAATGCATCCTTCACGTGGTCAGTGTTATTATAAAGATATGCGGCCTGCCCACAATACGCTAGAAGTAGGCAGGGGAAAACAACAACCGTGAATGCAATTTGAATAGCTACGACGGGAAAATGTCCAAGGTCTGCGAAAAGCGCTTCTGTCCCTGCCATTTTGATCAAATATATAAGAGTTCAAAATCGAAAAAGAAAAGGAAACAGAACTTGATCTCATACAATTAAGGGGAAGAATAAAAAATGAAAACCAATTACCTGTTATGCTAAGCATGATCCCACCCAAGGAAGCCCAACGGTCTTTTCCTCCTCTTCTAAGATAACGATAGACATACACTGGCGAAAATGCTTGCAGGACAGTGGGATCGTACTTACATATGTTGTATACACCAATGCCTCCAATAAGGAGAAACCAAAGCATGACAATTGGAGCAAAGAGCCATCCAACTTTATCTGTACCGTAATGTTGCATGCTGAATAGACCCACCAGGATCACAGCAGCAACAATCACAACCACTTCTGCACAGAGAATGAATGGAAGCAACTACTAGTCGAGAGGACGGAAATGGTAACAAACAAAAATGCGTTAACAAGAAAGAGATTATGTGGTTCAAAGAAGATACGCATCGTACCTGTACTCATCTTGGGGTTTTCTACCTTGATCCCACCGGAAGCAGAAAGGACTGCAAACATAATCAACGTAAGGTGAATGTTAGAATCCATAAAAATGAAAAATACAGCAACCAAAGCTGGACATGTATTGTATACCAGATATTGCAGGAGTAAGGATACCATCTCCAATTGCCATGCAAGTGCCTACAAGAACTATAAGAAGAAGTGCATTCTTCCTGAATGCACGCCTCTCTAACCATCTCTTTGTCGTCGCAGCAAATGATTTTTCAGGGAATGTGTTACGACTATATGTTGTAAGTGTTTCGTCTGTCCGATGCTGATTAGGGATCGTATTCACTTTTGCATGCCTGCAGAGCAGTGAATACAACGCGAAGGTTCCGCCTGCATATAGCAGCCAACAAATAAGAATGATCGATTTTGTGGCATTGGTCGGCAGCAGAAATAGCATTAGAAAAGCAAAACACGGAACCATATTGCTCCAATGTGTATGGGAAGGTCTAAACAGTTAGAACAACAATCTCAAAATACCAACTCTAAACAGTTATCGAAAAGAGAATGCAAACGAAATTCTAGAACATTATAGTCTAAAGATTATTGTGTGCGGAAAATCAATTTACTAACAAAGAGGAATAAAGTGTTTGGCTTACCTTGACCGTTATCGTTTGCTCGGCATACAATGAAAACATACTTCAACAACGGGATGAGAGTGAGCGAGTAAATTATCAAAGACAGTGCTCCAATCACGTCCTCCCGGTCATCTATTCCATGAGTAAACGTGTTGTAGAAAACATACAAGGGCGAAGTGCCCAAATCCCCATAGACAACCCCAAGACTTTGGAATGCAAATCTTAAAAGCAGGAGTGCTGAGAATTTCTGCAACAAAAATCAGCTTCAAAATCATCATATATTGTTCATCAAACTAATTTTGGAATTGATTTCAAACTACGTCAGCTACAAATGAAACCTTTATCCCTATATAAAAGGTCGGATCCGCAGATACGAGCGTGCTGTCTTCTTCTACCGTGTGTAGTATCCACTCCCTTGTACACCCCTCGGGTGATGTACGTAAACTTTATCCCTATTTTTATGGGAGTGTCTTAGCACTGAGCCAACTCGGCGTGTGTAGTATCCACCGTGAGATGAAAATGGTAAGCCAAAAGATGGTTAGTAATCTCACCTTTTCTGCTTGCATATTCCTGATTTTTCCAGCCTCCTCATCCATGGGCTGATCCAGCTTCTGCTCCAAATCCCACATACTTCCTCTATTATTCGTCTCCCCGTTCATAGAATCCATCGATTACTGCTATCAGCTCCTTGCCCTTTGTTCAGATTTTGATCGATGGAACAGTGATTCTCTTTTCACGGCTCAACCGTGTTTCCAGCACCCAAAAAGCTTCATTTTTCACGACTCTGCCTCAAAAGCCCAGCAAATTCCAACCACTAAAAGCCGATGATTAAAAAGGTGCAGAGAACCCCACTAAAGCTTTAGCAGTAACAAAATAATTCACATGTAGACAAACATGTCGTGCAATGAAACGCGTCCAAAACTGGGGTCACTTTACAATACCCACCAAGTTCATCGCCATTGCCCTTAAAAAAATACCGGTAAGATCTGAAGAAAAACAAATCATGAATTCCACCAAAGCTATATCAACGATTCTTGTCAAGAAATGGAAACTTGATGACGACCCACAATGAGAAAACTACATAATGGAAATGTTTGATGATGAGCACTCTGTGAGTTGATCACAGCATCAAGTACAGGGGCTGAAATTGAAGGCAATTGAAAGCAAGGAGAGGCAAAAACGACAAATAAGAGGTATTGGGATTAAAGGGGGAGCCTTTATTGGAGGACGATGGATACACCTGGCGCAGGCACCACTCAAAAAAGCAGAAACCTGGTAGACTTCAAAATACCCTCTCCTCCGCTGATAATATACCAAACTTTTTTTTCTCTTCAATGATATAAATTAAATAATAACTGATAAAAATATTTTAATAGATTTTTTCAGATCCTTTACGTATCCCTTAATCGTCGAGATAATATTATAAGAAAACTTAATCAAGACTCCGTCCTGTTAAAATAAGAAAAATATTTCAGCCCGTCATTTTTCACTCGATCCATCCATCCACACGATCAAGTTAAGATCACGAATTCTCGACCCCTTCTCGCTTCCTCATTTTTTGTCCGAAATCGCTTGCTTGAAGTTTTCTCAGGTAGTCTGTCTCTCTTTTCTTCCTGCCGAAGATAAACCCTAATATTTCCAATTTCTCTATTCTTCTCCTCCTCGATTAGGTTTGAGTTTTGTAATGATCATCATTGTGCTGTTGATTGAGGAATTCTGTATCGAATTAATTGATCCTTTTGCGATCGATTACAGTTTGAGATTCTGTTTTTTGTTTAGGAATTTGATACTTTGTGATTTGGGATCCGATGCGAGGATGTGTGGCCTTTGTTGATATGTGGTTTTGGTTGTCGTTGGACTGATTTTGATTGCATGTGGTTTGTTTTTGTGTAGCAGTGTTGTTGAAGGTTTAAGATCCGAATATATGGGATTTAATATGGTGTATCGCTCTTTGGTTGAGCTGTTCCCACAGGTATGTATGGCGTTGTTTTCACTGTTTCGTTGTGAATTGTATTCGTGTTTGATTTGCGGTTTTGGAAATATTGCTGCAAGGAAACTGTGTGTCTAGTTTGATGATAATTTAGAACTAAAGTGAAAGAAACAGATGCGCTTGTGATATATGAGATGTGTTTTGGAACTTTGGTTTTGTCCACTGGCGATGTAGTTCATGTTTGGGTGAGAGGTGGATATGATTTTGCGGTTATCTTTGGGAGTTGTTTGAAGAAGTCGAAGTGTCACTTCACCGTAGCCATGAGCCTTATCTGTAATGGCACTTGTGTGTATATGTTATCCAATATAGGCTTGATGTTGTTTCTTGGATTGACTGTAATCTCTTTTCAACTTATTTGCATGTTTATGATTTATAATCTCTCGACACAAAGCTGATATTGTGAATGCACCAATAGTTAGAAAGGACAGAGGAGTGTCTATTAACCCAGTTTTTTTGGGGTTTTGTATTGTGCCGACTGTGAAAAGGTATTTCAGTAACATTACATGGTGATAGCATCCTCCATAACATGCTGATGTCGCAAATTTTATAGGGACACCATCTTTTCAGAGTTCTGTATCAATATGGTGATGCATGTGCCTTGACATCGGTTCCAAGGGGAAAATTTTGTATTTTTCCTTATTGATCTGTCAGAGCTTAGCATTTTTAATGATTGATGGTTGTCAAACTCATTTCTTATTAATAATTTCTCTATCTATTTTTTAGGCAGAGCAGCATGTATATGAGTTTGCTAGTAGTGTTTACGGCTTCTATATCTACTGTCCCTAAGATTATGAGGCTTTAATTCTCTAAGAAATTGCTGATGTCCTTATGTTTGAACTTGTGTGGTAAAGGTTGATATCCGTATACTCAAAGCTGTCGCAATTGAGCATCCGAAGGATGTAGAAGGAGCGGTTGAAGTCGTCCTCATTGAAGTGGTTCCTTATATAAGACAAAGTGATGCTCGCAGTGTTTCCTCAGTCAAAACAGAAACAGGTGCCACTCCTTGCGATCCCTATTGTTGGCCTCAAGTGTTGTCTCGTTTATCTGCTATTTCTTCTGTACAAGTTGATGTGTTTATGAGCCTTTTTCATATTTTTTTGTAACTCACTGCCTGTCAGAGTAGGTTATATTAAGTGCAACAAACAATTTCTAGAAGATCACAGTTTCAATGAGGCCTTAACAGCTCTAGAGATCATCCACCTTGTATATAGAGGTGCTTAGTCTATATCGCAATCCAAATAATAGAAGTCTTCCATTACTTGCAGGCGGCCCAAAGTCACATGTTTTGGGCATTTTAGAGTGAACATTCAGATTTATATCATGTTTAGTGTCTGAAGTTTTCACTTTGACCTTTCTCTCTAATATGTAATTGGGGTCAAATTGTCTTAAAGATGAGGGTTGGATAAGGTTCTAGCTAGATATACTGAACTGTGGTGGTCAGTGACTTGGAGAGAAAAGAGAATGAAAGGATCTATCTCATGTGCAGCTTGCATTCAACCAATTGCTGAGACATGTGGTTCAACTGGTGATGATAATTGCCAGCCTTGGAACAGTAATGATATTGGTTCGATGCCTTGTGCATCATCGACAACTCCGCCAGTTGCAGGTAATGACAACTTAAATATAAGGAATTGTCCACCGAGAATGCTTCTTTCGTGCATGCTTTAATAACCTGGATAGTTCTTGTGGTAGTACTGACAAGATTGTGTCTCACAGATCATGCCGTCGACCTTGGAAAATCCACGGATCACGCTTTGCTGGACCAAACATCAGATTCAGTGGGTAGTCTCTCACAGGAGGTTGATCAAGATTGCAACGAATCCAACAAAAGGGTGGAAGGAGCTTCAGAAACTGCAGCAGAACTTCAGGAATCTTCTAATGAAAATATTGGTGAAACCGGGTCAGCTCAAGCTTGTAGAATGAATTTCCTTGAAGAGATAGTTGAGGATGCTAAAAGAAACAAGGTCGGACATTATTAATTTTTAGTAGTCTACATTTTATCTTGTGTGTGTAGAGTAGTTATGTATTATTGGTATTTATTTCTCATTTATGTTTGTGAGTTTGTGTTGTTTCACACAGTAATAATTTTAAATGAAGATTTCTTGCTGATTTTAGCTGTTAGGAAGTTGTTAATATTGCCCGCGAATATTTATGGTCCAGATAAAGTCATGAGACAAGTTTAAGCTTGTGGAATCCTTCCTTCAAATCTTAGTCTTTTATGCCAAAGTCATCAGCCTTTCTCAATTAACAAGTAGTGAACGTTAAGTAATGATGGTCGATTATCTTATAATCAATGATCAAGATATGAAGTAGTAGTTACTTTTGCATTGTAAGTTTCCTGACCGTATAAGTATTTTGGTTTTTTATATCACCCAGTCTACGATGTGTTAACTGTTTCACTCCCAAGTCAAGAGTTCCAAAAATTTCTCCCTTTTTTTTGGCTTTCCAATTGCATGATTGGTGTGATGAAGTAATCCACCATAAATCATTCTCCCCTATGAGATACTCGAAAGGAGTCATAAATATTCTTAGTTGTTTTGCCGGAAATTATTAGTTAATAAACCTTGCTTCATCCCAATGCCACCCAATCAAAATGAACCATATTCTTAGGAGCTAGGCACTTGGCAGTTAGCAGAAGGTGCTTGCCCTTTAGATTCAGCTTGATGAGGGAAATTGACTCTAACAAATGATTTCAATTGATCCATTATATGGAAGATCCTTGCACTGCCTTTCAAAAACTAGATACATGTTTCATTCTTTGGTCAATCCGCTTTCTAAAAGCCCTTTTCAACTTTTAAATATTTGTTAATTTCTGATGGTAGATCCTTGATAATAAAGGGGAAAAGGTTTATTATGAATGCGAATTCTTGACTTTGGGCATGTGCAGAAAATCTTGAATTCCGAAATGCAGTCTGTGGTTCAGATGATCAGAGAAGTGGAATTTCAGGAGAAAGCTTTGGCGAAAGTCAAAGAAATGGCTGCCAATGGAGGTTCTGATATTCTTGCAGAAGTGGAAGAAATCAGGAAGATTGTAGTTCATGCAAAAGAAGCAAATGATATGGTAATGGATTTGTCGGATGCAGTATTTGCTAACTCCTGCAACTTTCGTGTTTTCACTGTATATATTTGGAGACACCCCATTATTCCCTTTTCCCTTTTGCCCTCATTAAGGAAACTATTATGACAATGATGTATTATACATGTACTTATCTTTTGCAGCAGGCTGGCGAGGTGTATGGAGAGAAGGCTATTTTGACAACAGAGATGAAAGAGCTTCAAGCTCGTCTTCTTTGCATGTCTGGGGAAAGAGATGAGTCGCTTTGTATTCTTAACAAGGTGAATTTAAAACATTTAATTTACTTTTGTTGCTAATGTGGGCCAGTTAAAATCATTCTTAACTGTATTTGTTCAATATGAACCAGAACTCAATAGCTCGATCACTGTTAGTTATTTCTGTATTACTCTTAACATGAAGAGTGGCACGTGTCATGAATTATTATGTATAGATGATAGTATATAAATGATGATGTTTTGAGTCTTGAGATTTTGTGTGTGTGTGTGTGTGTGAAGCAAGCTATATAGTGAAGCAAGCTGTATATTTTCTACATATTGGTTTTGTTAGATCTATTTATGTTTTTTGACCAAAAAGATGATGAGATGAACTGAACACTAGATAGATGTGCATGAATAATGGGACCTTGTATCATGACTACTGTTGAGTAATTATCATCGCATATCTTGGTCCATGTGGATTGCATTAATATCTATAGTTTTCATACATATGGGATATACTTATGTGATTATATCCATATATTTGATTTTTGTGTTTGATGGCTATATAAATGTAAATGCCATGGCAGCCGCTTCAGTGCCAATGTGGTTGCTAGTCTGATACATTAACGTTGGGGTATTACTTTTTATCATGGTTGAAAATGTTGAGCGCTAAAAGTGGCCTTGTGACTGATTGTTGTTGTCTTAGAAATAATCCTACCCTCAACAGCGATCTTTAACCACCTTATTGATTTATGTCTTCTCATCAAGCTGGATCTCGCTTCTGTTATAAGATACCCTTTTTTCCGCCTCTTTTTTTTCCTTTAGAGGTAACATAGTTTGATAGTAGGCGTGTTTTTCTTCTTTTTTTCCACTTTTGGACATGAGGTTTGGTTTTGTGTTACTCTAATGTACGTATATTTTAATTGCAAACTCTAACCTTCAATTATATTGTGTGGTCTCTTTTCTAGTTTAAGGGACTTTTCAAGATTATAGTTCCCTTTATTACGAGCTGGATCTCATATAATCGGTATCAATATGAATTTTATACCAAATTAGAGGGTTGTTGTCAGGTTCACAATTGCAAAATCGATTTCTAGAGTCGTGCTTGACGCATTGATCAGAGACTTTGGTATTGTATTGCTATTGGGGATTTTACTTATTAAAGATGTCAATTTGAACCTTTCTTCTCTAAGAATTTTGTATTCTTCGCGTTATCGTATGATGTATTTGTTCTAATGAATGTTTATGTTATTTTTATTGCTTGAATTGATTTTAAAATTTATATATAATCAGTTAATGTTTGTCTATCTAAAGTTTTGTTATTATTTCTTAACTTCGTTATCACATCAATGAAAAAAGCGGTTACTAAGGTGAACATGTCCAATCCACTATTATCATTGAAAGAAATATAGGAGGACACATTTTAATCAAGATGTCATGAGTTAGATGATAATGAACTCATGGTGTGTTGTACTAGCCATATGAGAAATGGCTTGTTATTAGACTCTTGTTGTGTCCGAATGTAGCATATTCGTGAGAGGATTATAATTTTTCTTTGTTGTATCTTTATTTTTATATATGTGCAAATATTGTTCTTTGGTTACAGATGCAGCAAGCTCTTCAAGAACGGCTAAATTCAGTTCAAGAGGAAGTAAGAGCAGCTGAAAAGAAAAAACTAGAAACAGAAGAATCTGCTCGAGTTTTACTCGCAAAGGAAAAGGAGATCATGGAGAAAGTGGTGGAAGAATCAAAAATATTGCAGCAAGAAGCAGAAGAGAATGCCAAGGTTGGAATTCTTCTGGAAGCAGAATCTTTGCTTTTCAGTATTTTCATGCCTACAGAGTATTAACCAATTCTTGCTATTTTTGTTTTTTCGCTCCAGTTGCGTGACTTCCTCATGAATCGTGGGCGTATTGTTGATACTCTGCAGTAAGTCCCATAAACCTTTTCTCCCTCCATCTAAACTTAATTGCAACATGGGATTGTGTCACAAAGTTCATGGAAAGTGTTTGTTTTTTGTTGTCTTTTACTATTTTGCCCTTGGTAGTGGAAAGAGATAAAGGGTTAAAAGTTTGTGAAAAAATATGAAAGAAGGGTAGTGGAGAGGGATGATGTGGCATAAAGTAAAAATAGGTGTGTGATGGTATTTTTTGTTGAAAAAGAATTTTCATTGTAGGAATGGTTTGCTATTTTTGTGGGACGGACTAATAAAGAAAATTATTGTAATTTTTTTGGAACGGAGGGAGTACTTTTTAACTAGTGTTACTTTTCGTGTTCAACTTCCCATCTTATTCGTCTGTAGGCCTCCAAAATTTTTGCAAAATTCAGTTAAGCTTTTGCAAAGAGTTGATTATGGGCTAATCAATATATTTAAGAATTTGATTCCTCTTGAGAATCTTACGATAGTATGGATATCAGGATTTCAGGAATTAGTGCTTCAAATGAAGCATTGTAGGGAATCAAAGTCTTTGACTGATAAGTTCTCTCTGTAAATTTGCATTTGCTCGGATGTAGTTGTTTCGACTGCATGAGGATCAACTTCCAAGGAGGTGGTTGCTCAACCCCCCGACCCCCCATCCCGTTCTCCCCCCTACCCCTCCTCCAACTTCCCCAATCCCCACCCTTTTCATTGAAAAGCTCATTGTCCTAAGTATGTGAGGGCCAAATCAGCATGAAAATTATCTTATTTTTTACTGGCCATCATAAGTCATGTTTTGATGCTAGTCCTAATAAAAATTAAAGTCGCTTGAACTTGAACATGATCTCTGCCATGTGAGTTTGTGAATCATAATTACAAAATCATGCTCCTTTTTTTTCTCAATGTGAACTCTGTTTCTTTGAGCTCGTAGCCACCATTGGTTCATCTGGCGTTGGTCCTTCTGATGGTTTCAATGGTGTTTGTCCTTGAAATTTAATCATGAGTTTCTCTCTTAGTGGGAAGTTGCTGGGTGTGTAGGTTGGCATAGCTTTGAATTTGAGTCACCAATGCGACAAACCAATAAGCATACCCTGTCTCTAATTTTAATACTGGTGCTGATTTCAAGTGTAGACATGCGTTGTGAAATGCTCTTCAAGTAGTTGGCGCTAATTTCTAGTATGTATCAAGTAGTTAGTTTTGTTGGTATCTTCAATTTCTGTTCAGGGCCACATTCTGATTTTCTACTATGTCTTGCAATAATTCCGCAGCATTGCTTATGATACATCTGTTCAGTTCAGATATTCCTTGCATTTTTTATCTAAGTTTTATTTATGGTTTTTTTATGTTGCAATTGTTCAATGCATTACCCAGAGTGCTTCCTTTGTGCTTATGTCATGTTGTATTCACTATTCTCGCAATGCAGGGGAGAACTTTCTGTCATCTGTCAGGATGTGAAGTTGCTGAAAGAGCGGTTTTATAGCGGCGCCCCTTTGAGTGATTCGCTAACGCTCAGCAACCATCTCAGTAGCTTCGTGGCATCTTCTAGGTCCGCTTCTTCCACGAACTCGGCACTTGATCAAATTATTGTTCCAATTGAGCCATCCATCATGTCGGAGCATGATACTGCAACAGTGATGTCACAGCAGGATGCTGAGACAGCACCCTTGAGTGATACGGTCGTTGTGAACAACATAGAAGAGGCAGCTGCAACCAGTATAGAGGGATGGATGGATGGTAAGTGGGAGCCGGAGCCTTTGAGTGATACTCTTCTTGTTATGAACGATTTTGAAGAGGTAGCTGCAGCGATTTCTGAGAGACAGATTGATGATGAGTGGGAATTCTTCAATGTGTGCATAAGATGATGCTGAGTGGTTGCACGAATAAAGCAGATACGTATATATGAGGGACGTTCTCTTCTCAAGCACATTATCATACATTTCCATTCCTTGAATGTTACAGTTTTTGGTGAGTATTTTAACTGTCGTAGATTCCCTTGTTGAGTGGTCAGTTTTTGTATAGAAGTTGAATGCACCATCTTCGAGTTCTTTCCTCTTTGGCAAATGCCTGTGCCAGCTAAAATTGCAAATCATCGTAAATCGTAATTATCAGAAACATTATCGTTCATTGTTTGCATCTATTCTTATGTGTGATCTGATTCCACCTACTGGGCTGATGGATGGGATTCTGTAGCCTATTTTACCAACGTGGCGTGCTGTCAGCACTATTTTGCATTGACAAATAGCGTCTTGTCCGTTTCCCCGTCCATTAGGGCGATTCTGTGGAACTAAACTATTCATGCTCTTGATCAGTTTCCCTGGGATGGTGTTCTGTGGACCTAAACGATATGATCAGTTTCCCTGGGATGGTGTTGTGTCTTGTAACTAGTTGAAAATGAGGAGAAAAAATAATGGATTGATTGATATGATATAAAATAAAAAATAGGGATGTTTTGATATTTATATTGAGGAAAAAATTTTAAATATGATAATGTTGTAATTTAAATAGGATGGTTTAATTTAAAAAGTATTGTAATTTTGTTGGGATCGAAGCAATATTACATCATGCACATGATTTTCTAATGGTCTCAAATGTAACACGGATGGAGTAAATCACAAATTAACTTATCCAATACGTATGGAGTAAGTATGGAGTAAATCTACCGATAAATAACCCATTTTCAACCATTGACTTATATCGAGCTATCCATGTGGTAAAGGGACAAGAAGACACAGATGCCTGAACTTGTCACGGCAACAAGTATCTTCTCGTACATGTTAATCGATGAAGTGCACCATCGAAATCGAAAGGATATTTATATATTCATTATTAGAAGATATTGAAGATTTGAAATGAATTAGGATCCCGTGATTTTTATTTTTTTTACGAAAAGGTTTTCCACGCTAAAATAACATGTCTTTTCCATTTATGTATTGGATGATATTATATACATTGGTATAATTTCGTAATAGATTCACATAAACCAGAAGACGTAAAAAAAATGAAGTTTGATGATGAAATTCAGGCTTTGTGATTGTTTGATAGTTTATCTGATTCTTGAAAGATCTTTCGAACTTCTTTATCCAATTCGACCCCAAATATATTATCATGAATTTAATCAAGAGTAATATTTTGAATGAAGCAATGAGAAGGAAAACTCAAAATCCTTCTTTATATTTCAATGCCTTGGTTATGAAAAAACGGGATAGAAGTGAGATTTGAGGTTCAGTAGACATTGGTAAAAGTCACAATAAAAGTAGCGACAAGTTTAATAAATTTGTAAATATTAAGTGTTATTATTTTCATAAAAAAAAATATACCAAAAGATATTACCGTCAACTTTAAAGAAAACTGAAAAAACAAGAAAAAATGGAGAAAATGACAATCATGTTGTTGCACTCTCAAATGACTTTCTTATTATGCTTGACGATGTTTTGAGACTTTCTTACTATGCTTGACGAAGCTGCTGCGAATTTTACATGGCATAATTTCAATTGGGTGATTGATAGTGATGCATCTATTCATACTATGTGTTATAGGGATTTGTTTATATCATGTAGTAAGGTGACTTTGAATCTATATAGATGGGTAATAATGAGTTATCTGTAGTGGTAGACATTGTTGGTATGTGTCTAGAGCTCAGTAATAAAACAAGGCTGGTTTTGGTTAATATTAGACATATATCTGATATTCGTTTGAATTGGATTTCCACAAGTAAGTTTGATGATGAGTGTTATCATAACATATTTGATGACGGTTAATGAAAACTCATTAAAAATTTATGATTGTGGTTACAGAAAAAATATATTCTTCTTTATATATTGTGCATGTAAAATTGTCTACAAGAAATGTTCTTTCTTATATATTGTGCATATAAAATAATATACTGATAAGATCAATGCAGTTAATAATGAAAAGATAATTAATTAGGAATTATCAATTCTGATAAAAAAAAAAACCATCCTCAGGAATCAAAAAGAATTTTATACCTACATAATATAAATTATAAAAACAATATATTAAATTAGACTACGGCACAAAAATCCTAGATAGGGCTTGGATCGAGCTCGGCCCAACGTCGAACACAAGCCCCCCAGTGAGGCTACTAATACGCTGCTTCCCATCTGTTCCCCTCCGCATCTACTTCCTCGAACCCTAGCTTCCTCCTCGCCGCCGCTTCTCCTTCTCTTCCTCGACGACCTCGCCGCCGACAACAGGTACTGCTCGTTACCCATCTCTCTTCCTCTCTTTTGTTCCTCGCTGAATAAATGCATTTTGGGCCTTATGGCTTTAAGTAGTTGATTGTTGAATGATCTGTATGTATATTGCAGTGATAAGAGGACAAGATGCAGAATGAGGAGGGGCAAATCATGGATCTCTATATTCCTCGAAAATGGTCAGTTCAATTTTTTAAAAATGGGCATGAAACATAACATGAAAGATGATGGCTGCTGATTATTCTTTTTCTTCTTCTTTGGGCTGTTGTTTTCAGTTCTGCTACGAATAGGCTGATCACGGCCAAGGATCACGCCTCGGTGCAGATCAATATCGGACATTTGGATGAGAATGGAGTTTACAACAACACCTTCTCGACCTTTGCTCTCTCCGGCTTTGTCAGAGCCCAGGTTCACTTATTCTGGCTCAAGTTACCTTCCACCTTTCTGGTGGAAGGGATATTTACTTTGCTGTATAGTCTTAGCTTCTTGCGCGGTCCATCACAATATTGGATGTGTGATTTTTATCTTTGCTAATGCGTTGTTTTGCTGTTCCTTTCCGCGTGCATAGATCAGGCCATGGATTAGAACACTAGGGGGATTTATGCTGTAGAAGACACGTGCATAGATTTTAATTGAGTGAAGTCTGATGTTGCATGCCTCCAAGGCCGCAGATTGAGTTGCATCGTTCAAATTTCAGTCATTTCAAGGAAAAATCACTATTGTCTAGAAAAAGAGCATATTTGTAGGTATTAGAATTGGGTTTCCTTGCGACTTGAAGTTCTCATTGTAAGCCCTTGTTTTATTGATCTGCATTTATGCCGAAAATTATGGAGAGTTGACAGAAATCAGTAGGAAAGATCAGTAGTTGAAGTCTCATTAGTTGTTTGTATCTTGTTCGTGCCACTTATTTTAACTTTTGTAAAGTAAAAGAGCATTTCATTTTGCTCGTACAAGAATCACTGCATCATCAAATTATTTTCCATTGCTGGAAAACTGATTGGGTGATTTCAGTCACTTTGTACTGATTATATTATGGAAATGACTGACGCTGGTACTAATTAGAATTTCTGAATTGTATAGGGAGATGCTGACAGTGCTCTTGATCGTCTCTGGCAAAAGAAGAAAACCGATCTTCGTCAATGACTTTAGAAGATTACTGACTGCTTTGAATCACTGCTCATTTGGTTTTTGTAACATTGGACAAACGTAGCTGGTTTCTTTAGTAAGACATAATGTCGATGTTGCTGTTGCTGTTTCATGACTTCTCATGCGATGTTTTCGTTGAATCTAAACATGTTCTGAATCTTGTTATAAAGTTCGAGGAGAAGTTGGTAGACTTGTTATTTAGTCCAGCCAAGCTCAAGGTGGGATTAATAACTTCACTGCAAGGTATCTTCGATTATATGTGACATTTGCGTGCAGACAATGGCACCTGGTCGGATAGTTGTAGTGGTTTGTGATTATGATTATGCAGAATTTAGATCTGAGGAAATAAATTCCAAAATGGAATTTTCTCAGTCCGGTGGAGCGGAAGAATCCTGACTGTCTTCTTTTCTTTGACTATACCTGGCATCTCGCTTTCGTCAACTGTCGAATGCCAGCTCCTTCGGCCACCCTACCCTGACTTTGGAGCCCTATTGCCATTCAAACCAATGCATCATCGACCTATTCGGCTCTTTCACGACCTTACCTTCAATCCATCGGATTATGTCCTTTCTCATGATAACCAACAGTTGTACGTTTCTCCCTCTGTTGAGAATTTCAATGGCCAAAAGAATGGGTCTTGAGAAACACTTAAACGATCTGATGCGCTTGATGATTTGGTTGCCAAAGCCATGAAATTCAGTGGAAACGAGCAATAATACAGAACCATTGGATTAAGGAATGAGACTAATTGATGTATATAGACAACATTTGCTTACATTTCAGATAAATTTAACAGAGAAGACGAGGGAAAAAAATGTAATGCTATATTGTGCTTCCGTAAATAACCTACTTACTGATACAAGTTGAAGGTGAACAATCTATCATGGTGTGGTCTCAACAAAAGAAAAGAATATGACCAACTATTTACCCTGTTACAAAATGGTGCCCAGTAACCATAAGTGGATGATCAACCCATATGCAATAAGACCAAGCCTTGCTCGTGGACGGCTCATTAACATTCGGGTGCCTGATACCCTGCAAGTATACACAACAAGATGTTTAAACATCCTTGCGTTAAGTATGATGAACCAAATGCTGATACAAGATCAAGAAATTGGCTTGGTTTGATTATAGAATTTCTCGCTGCCTGAGAAGGCTTATACGATTGGTAAGTATTGCCACTTTGATAGCTTCAAGTAATCAGTCACCATCTTGATGGTAGCAGACACACATTTAGTGAACATAAGGCGTAGCTGGGGCTGATCCCGACTTTTCAAGGACTTACTCTTGTGTTTATTATGAATATGCTCTGTGGGAGCAAGCGGGGTCTATGTACCGAGTTCAAAAGATGCACACTCAGATGACCTTAAGCTGCCTCTCTTAATATTGTTAGAAAAAGTTATGATTACGTTATTGACTTGTTAGGATACAATGCTATATTAGGATACTGAAATCAGATACCTAGGCGACTGAGCAGAAAGAAATTGAAAGTTCAGCAGGATTAAGCACATACCAAACTCCATCTACTCTGTCTGCAAACAGCTTTCCTTGAACTGGGATCAACCCAGATGTATTAAGCGCCTTGAATACATGACCTGCAAATCATATCAGTCACCAAAATTGAATCATTTTTTTCCCCTTTCAGTTGCAGATCTGCACAGGTTAAAAACGAACCTTTATCCTCATCTGCCTTATCGTTGGAAATAAAACGGCCAGATTCAATATCTAGAGCAATATGATCACTTGATCCTTTTTTCATTGCTCTCACATGTGCAGCAGAAGGGGTAGGAGGAATTCCTGGTTTTGCAAGTAATCCCTATATCAATGAAAACAATTGTTTATGGATCTCCTCATATATATATTCACTAGAGATAAGTGAAGGGAGATGAAGTTCATTTACATCCTAGAACAGCACACTAACCAACCATTACACAAAGAATGAATGCAGATGCATGAACTAAGCTTGAATGGATAAAACAATCGAATAAGAAAGGCTTTGATTTCTATTTTAGACTCCTGATCAGGCAGAAGGGCAGGATAGAGGGCAGGCAGTGATTTCTGTTCATCTTTTTTACTATGGAGTACTTTTTTTTTTTAAAGAAAAAAAAGAATTTTTTAGAAGACCACAAATAACACCGTCGGTGTTACTCTCTCCGTCCCATTTATTTTGCAATATCATTGGAATATTCGACACGTATTTTGAGGGGTTTTATTATTCGTCGTAACGGCGTAAGAAAATTACGTCATTAGCTAAGTGTTAAAATACCTAACTTAAATTATTATAAATGGGGTTTACGATAATTTTATATAAAATGATGTTTGATCGTCCCGCGGACGATTCGTAACTTGAATAATTTTATGGCTTACCCAAATCAATGTTGCAAAATAAATGGGACGGAGAGAGTATAAGGTTTACAGGGTTATTGTTGTGGTCGTTTAAACTCATTTTATCCGCTAAAAAAACTCATTTTATCCGCTATCAGGTTGCTTCACTATAAGCAGTCAGAAAATAAAGAGAATTAAAAGGTTTTTTCAATTCCTACGTATATTTAGTATCTCTTCTTGTATATAGGAGGATACCAAAGACAGCAAACAAGAAAAATTTGCTCCGTATGAGTGGGTAGCCGAGAGAAATATATGAAAAGGATACTTTCAAGAAGGCCAGGCATGCACAAGAAACAAGTAAGACAAAAGACAACATTTACCACGTCTTCGATTTCTGATATCTCCGATGTGGAGGGGAGAGAAGGTGCTTCAAATAAGCTTCTTTCTTGGATAATTTCTGTTGTAGCAGCTCTTGACCGAAGAGAATCTTCAAGCACTTTAGTCTTCAATGGTAAGTCATCAACAACCTTTTGGCTTGCAAGCAACTTGCGGTCGAGCTCATCAGCTTTGATTTTGGAATTGCTAGATTCAGTGATCTTTTCCATAACCAGCTTTTCCACTACCTGTATAAGTTCATAGGAAGTAGACAAGCTCTGGTTTTCACCAATACCAGTATCTTTGCCCTCCAACTTGAAAGCAATTCTCCGCAAACCCGCTACCAACTCAAGCAATTCATTCTTGACTTGTGCTAATTCCTGATCTCGGCGATCATCCAATGCGGAATGTTTAGCTTCAAGTGTTTTGACCTTGGAGAACAATTCATCCTGAGACATTCTGCTTTCCCTCAGCTGAGAATCAAGTACATCAACTTTAGATTTCAAGCCTTCTGATTCTACAATTTTAGCCATGACCTGCTTTTGCAACGCTTCTACAAGGTCCTTTGAAGCAGCAGAATTTTCACTTCCAATTATTTCCGCACCTCCCAATTTCTGAACGAGCCCCTCAATGACTGCTATGATATCAAATATTTCGCTCCTGGTCCGGGCTAGTTCTTGCTTACTGCTGCTACTTTCTTCAACAAGCTTTTTCATATGCTCTACTTGATTAAGTTGAGTAGCCATAGTAGTATGAAGCTTCGCCTTGTCATGAGAGAGCGAATCAACCTGATGCTGCAACTTGCCAAAGTTGTCAGCAATGTATATCAGCTTTTTGATATGACCCGAGTCTTGGGGCTCGGAATCTCCTGTCTTTGGTTCTGCTGATGTAATTTCAATGGCATCTACCCTGTCCAGCAGATCTTTCACCTGTGCAACCCATATAAGAGCTTCTCTTGCCTCTGCAACAGATTACAACCAAAGTTTAGTACAAAGCATATGAATCATCATCAAAACCAAAGTCTAAACATATGAAGACTCACCTTGGTCTTTCATTGACAAAGCGTTGCGTACAGATGAAATCTCTTCATCTCTACTACTCAGCTGGACGTCAATACCTTGATAGTCCTTTAGCTTGGTTTCTAACTCACTGCATAAGTTTTGCAATGCTTCTAAATCAGTCTCTAACTTAGAAACTTTGCTTTGGTACAGATCCCTTTCTCCCATGGCCTTATCGGCAGCTATTTTAGTATCATTCAACACACTATTCAGTTCATCAACAGTAGACATCAGAGTTTTTTGTGACGCTGCGAACTGCTCAAAAACACTAGCAGCTTTTCTAGTCACTGATAACAACTTATCAGCTGTCAGGCTAATCTTGAAACTTTCATTCATTTCCAAGGATTCTGCCTCTTCCACAGAGTATGATCCCAGTTCCCTCTCGTGCTTTTCAGCCTCAAGTTGCAATTCGTAGGTGGCGTCAGTACAAGCAGACACTAAAACTGAAATGCCATCTTCCAAATTGGATTTTGCATTCTCCAGAAACAGCTTATCTGCTTCCAACTTCTTGATTTCTTCCTTCAAAGAAAATACATGCTGAACTACGGGTTTCAAGCTATCCCTTGTTGCCCTCAACTCTTCAAGAACAGCAGCACTGCACTGGTTTACAAAGGATGAGAAGTTGTTGAAGTTTGCTTCATGAGATTTATGTCTCAGCCGAAAACTTTCCACTATCTTATGAGCATGCAAGTAAATATCACCCCCATCTTTTGGATCAACATTGCTGGCATAATGTTCTGTATTTATAGCATCGAACTGAGCCACCACAAGACACTTCTCAATATAAGAACCTTCCTGCCAAAGAAAGGGGAAAATATGTAGCGATACATCAAAAAGAGGAAATACCACATAACTCAAATTTCAAGCAACAACAAATAATAGTTTGCTGCTGACTAGCAGCAATTTCTACTGTTCAAGATAAAGGTCGTCTTTCTTTCACGAAGAAAACACAAGAATACTTCTTTTCCCTATTTTGTTCACGAAGAAAACACTCGGAGTGAGCCACAGGATTGTCCTTCTTTCCACCCATCCTGGAGAAGAATTAAATGAAAACCATAGAACTGCTGCAATTTACAGAAATGGCACTAGAAAAAAAAATTGCAATAATCGAAGAATTCAAATTGTGCCTACTCCTAAGGATAAAAACCATAAAATCAAGGGAATAAAGTTCAGAACCAGAATAAGTACGCTGGCAATAAGCAGGGAGGGATCTTTCAATCCCGGACTTGAAGGAGAAGGGGTGTATTCTTTACGATCAAGAGAAAGGATGAACGAAGAATATGATTGCAGAAAGAAAAAGAAACAAAATGCAGGTTTAGGAAGACAATGTCAGTCTATCTAATCAACAAAATTCGAAATAAAGTGATCATCACAAATTTAGCTGAGAAATTTGCCATACCCCTGTAGCAGGATCATTATCAAAAGTTGGCTCGGAAAATTGAGTCCTGATGCTTTTAAATAAGAGGTCTATCTCTTTGAGACTTTCGATTTTTTCCCCATAACTTCCTTTCATCAAGGAATATATGGCCTCATCTACTAAAAGCAGTTCGAGATCTTTAATATAGCTGAACAGTTCAAGTGACCTGGTTTGCCAGATGTCTCGGGTTCGAGCCGACTCTTCCATGCATGCATTCAACTTTGAGCTAATCGCAAGTTTCTCCTGTTCAGCAGCTTTAACTTCAACGGCAAGTGTAGATGCACTACTTTCTGCTTTACTCAATGTTTCCTCCAAGGATTTAATAGTGACAAATGCATCTTGTAGCTTACTTTCCAATTTATTTGTCTCCTCTTTTAGCATCTTTAACTCCTCTAATTCATTTTTATCAGACTCTGCAGCAATGTTCTCCTCAGTCAAAGAAGCAACAGCTATTTGCAGATGAAGCACCGTGTCTTCAAGTGCCATAATGCTTGATGATGCATCTTTCAATTTACCCGTCAAAACCTCAACTTCCTCTTTCACTCTCAACAGCTCTGCTTCAGCAGCAGTTCTACCAAATTGTGCATCTTCCTTCTCCTTTGTCAGCAATGCAATGTTTGTCTCCGCCACAGACAATGCATTTAAGGTTGACGTGTTGGCTACATTGGCATCGGCAAACATGCTATCCTTAGCACGAGACTCTTCTAACACCCTTTCCAACTGCTCTTCAACAGATGCTTTACCGACTTCTAGATTCCTAGTCTCTTCTGCGAGTTGAGATATTCTGCTTTCAGCAGCCGATAGACCCTCTTCAACTGACTTGATAGTTGAATGACTTTCTGCTAGCTTACTGGCCAAAGCTTCCACTTCAGCCTTTTGATTCTCTAACTCTTTCGCCAAATTTATTTTTTCAATTTGGCTTTCGCTGAAATGTGCCTCAAGCCATTTTACCTTTTCAACAGGATCCTCGGATTCTGACCCTGATGGAAGGACGACACTGCACATGTTGTGAATGGACTCCATCACCATCTCCAAAACCGCAGTGGTTTCAATGATACGCTTCTCAAGCTGATGTTTTTGGTCATTAACTGCAACAAGGTCAGCCTCCAGCTTTGGAATGCTTTCCACATCAGCAGATAGCTTAGTGATCTCATTTCTCGATTCCAGAATCGTAGATTCTTGCAGCCGCAATTCTAGCGTCAACTTCTCGATTTCAGTCCTCTTCTCCTCCATAAGCTGCTTCAGATTCTCGCGGTCTTGAAACAGCCCTTTCCCTTTCTTGACAGCCATAGACAACTTCTCTCTTAATAGAGCAGATTTCTCCTCCGCTTTTTCATGGTCCTTCTTCAGATTTTCATTTTCAACCCTGAGCATGTCCACCTCACCAGAAGCTTTTTTCAGAACATTTAATAGATTATCCGATTCTGATTTCTCCAGAATCAGTTCTTCCAAAAGTTCCTTGCCCAGATCCAACTCCAGATGCCTGGTGTACAGGTGAATGAGTATGCTTTCCAGAACTACTTCTTTTTGGTGAGAAGAGTGAAGGGACAAACTAGTCAGTTGTTTTATCTTTCCAATGCATTCCTTCACAAGCACGATGGAATCAGAGGAATATGGTGAAACCCCTTCTTCACTGATCCCGGAGGCCTCTACTATCATCGTTAACACCTGTTCCTTCTCGGATGAAGCTTGATGTTCTTTTTCAACAATTTGTTCAAATCTGATCACCATATCATCCAACTCCGATTTTAGATTATCCTTTTCGACCAATGCTGCTGACAATGAGGCCTGTAGGTGGTCAATCTGGTGAGAAGCTTCATCTCTCGACATAGCTACCTCATCTTGCAAAGAAGCTATTTCGGTTTTTGCCTGATCAAATGATTCCTTGAGCCAACTCATCCGAGAATCCAAGTCAGACAGAGAGAAGTTCTCTGGGAGATCAATGGAGAGCAAAGCATCGGCCAATTTGTGAAATTTCAGAGAAACATCCTTCAATGCGTTCCTCTCATCCACAAGCCACCTTGTCCTCTCATTTACATCCGTTGAACTCAATCCTTCAGGTAAGGCACACTCAGATAGAGTCTCCTCCATTTTTTCAAACAACAAGTCCTTCTGAGAAAGCATTTCCTGGAGGGAAGCGGCTGAAATTTGGCTTCTCACCAACTCCTCTTTGATTGCTTCAGCAGCCTCTAGAGCAGTTGATTTCTCTTGCAGGCAACCCTCAAGTTCACTCGTCTTCTCCGCCAAAGTCTGCTTAAGGGTGTCTCTTTGCTGGACTAACGCCTTTCCCTTTGTCACAGCCAAAGAAAGCTTCTCTTTGGTATTTGAATATCTGGTCCTTTCCTGATCAAGCTCTACCTTTGTTCGTTCAAGTTCCGCATGAGCTGTCTCAGCAGCCGTTTTGTGCTTGTCAAGCTGATCCAGCAATTCTTGGTTTCGGTTCTCCAGATACCTCAACTTCTCAGCAAACTCAGCCTCCTTTTTAGTGAACTCAAGCAGCTCATTCTTAGCACTCGCATAAACAAACCCGTAATCAGTTTGCTCAGCGAGGTCAGGCCTAACCTCCACCATGGTCTGCCTGAGCAGATCTGTTTGATAAAGGAACCAGTTGTAGTTTTCAATCAAAGCATACACACATTTCTCCACATGAGCTATCCTCCCCGGAACAGAATCATCTTGTAAACCTTCCACATATACCAAAGATGCCATAGAACTCAGAATCCTATCAGCAACCTCGACCACAAACTGGTCCTTTTGAAACTGAGCCTCCAAGCCAACATCCCGTACAGATTGGAGATACACATCAACAACATCACGGGACACAGAGAGCTCATCAATATGCCTATTATGATCCCCAATCTCCTGATCTTTCAGGATATTACTCTCAACAACACTCTGAACAAGCAAGGAGCAGTCGTGTATGATGTCGTGCAAAGAAGCCTCGGCTGATGAAGCATCATAGTGGTCAAAACTACCGACTAACCCAAGAGAAACCCTATCCTGCAAATGCTGATCACCAGCTGAACCTCTCAAGGTATCACGGAGACCAGCCATCGCCTTTGCAACCCTATCCATCTTATCCTACATTCACACCAAAAAATCAGCAATCAGTACTCGCTGGTTTTCGACAATCACAACATGAATAGAGAATCACAAATAAAGAGTTTTTTTTTATATCAAACCTTGAACTCCTGAGCGGAGCTCTCCTTCTCATTCACAGCCTTGTCAAGCATGAACCTCAGTCTCTCCATCTCATCCACCATGTAATCATTATGCATCTCATGTCCGAACCTCCTCTCCTGATGCTGCTCGCCATCCGAGCTCCCTCTCCCCTCTCCGAACCCAACCGATTCCCTCCCGTCGGCCCCCAAATCCTCCGGGGCGTCCATAAACATGTCCTCCCTCCCTGCATCCTCCGACACCACCACCTCGTCCGAATCCCCTCCCCCTATGTTCTCCCTGCTCACAATCACCCCATCCGAATTGGAACTAGACTCCTGCATCACACGCACACAGACACACGCTATTATGAATAATCATCGAATAACATAGGCAAGGCAAAGCAACAAACCCACATGATCCGCCAGGTGCTAGACACACGGAGGGCGAGGGGGCGAGGCGAAATGTTGGCATTCTTACCTCTATCATACATTCATAACAAAGACTGTTTCCTGATACTTGGGTTCTATATCATCGAATCAGCGTAGAGATTGTTTCCTGATGCTTCCGTTTATATCATTGGAGTTTCCAAATGACTACACAAAAGCGATTTGCACACAACGTTTCTTTACATGATAGGATTAAAATTACCGGATGATTGTCGGAGGAGGAATCGGAGCTGAGGCTTCTGGAGCTGCCGGCATCGGCATGATCATCGACGGCGCGAGCGGGATCACGCGGAGGCGAGTTCTCGGAATCCGAAGAGTCCGACATTGAGAAAAGTTAATTCGATTACCTCATTCCGAGATTGCGCGATTCGAGAATGGGATTGGGATTTGGGGAGATCGAGTTGGGTGGAAGCAGATCTGTGTGGCGCAGTGGTTGATTTATTTGAGATGTGCTGTGTTGTGTTGATCGATGACTGTTGTGGTGTTTGCGTCTTCGGTGAGCGAGAGGGAGGAGGAAGAGGACGGGGTGGATGTTTCGGGTGCGCCGTCGTTTGGACTTTGCTGTACTGGTTCGTCAATCGTCAGACCGTGACTAGGGAGCAATCCTTCGTCCATGAAAAATACTTTTATCAACATAATCTATTTATATATATAATTAGTTTAGTTCTTTTTATATACAAAAATTCCATCCAAAATACATTTAAATTTGTCCAAAATCATCCATCCAACACATCAAGTACCACAAACAAACATTAGAAAAAAAAATCAAAATATATATCATTAAAACGTTATTTTATGAGAAAATTATATCTTTCCGAAATTAGTCATAAAAACTACATGAAAATATAATCAAACACATGAAACTACAAAACCTAAAATCCAAAGATTTGCTCCAGAGGATATGCAGGTGGTAATGATGATGATGGATAATGAGAATTATCGGAACAACGATCAAAAAATTCCCCTCCGTATGCGACATCATTTGAGTCATATCTAGATCTTCACTTTCAGAACTACCACATGTGTAATTGTATAGTAATAGAAAAGAGGATGAGATATGGATTGTTCTTGTTTTGTTAACGAATTTTATATTGCAATTAGATATCTTTTGCCTAATTTTTAGAGAGATATATAGACTTCTGATCGTATAACATACATCGAGCATGAAGACGAAGATTGGGAAGAAGATAAGGAAGACGAAGATGATGCCAGCCAACCGTCATATTTTACTCTTCGACCATGTTTTTTATTCTAGCTGTGTTGTTTGTGTTGTTCATAAACCAAATTCTCTTTCTAATGGTGCAATGTAGCCTATGTATATACGTAAGGTATTGGGTTTTTCTTGTTTTTACTCGTGATCAAAACTTTGTTTATGGCTTAAATATTTGATGTTTGGCTTAATGTTTTCGATTGTCTTATCACCCATTAATGCTTTTGATTGCTTGATCACTCGTTAGAGCAGGATTTGTTCACCCATTCAATTGTTTAATGCTGTTGATTGCAATATACTCTTGTAGTTTAGTTTAATTGTAGTTACAATCAATTTCGCAAACAACGATTTGTACAACTTTTAGAGCTACGTAAACTTCTATCGTTAGGAAATTAATTTCTGGTTGATGACAATACTTCCCTCATCACTTTATTATATAATTACCTAGCCAACGAAATTTATTTTCGATTCGACTTTATCCACAAAAGAAACAAAAAATAAAAGAAAAAGATGTGTTCTTGAAAATACTTGAAGAAATATTAGAATCACTCATAATCATAAGTAGGGGAATAGAAATGACCAACTAAATTAAACTCCATCTTTCTTTTTCCTTTTTTTTTTGGTTTTTGTAATCCCACCAAAATCTCATGATACAAAGATGAAACAGAAGAAATCGACACACTGAGAATTATTACATTTACTTGACAAGATTTCAAACATTTTATAAGGAACAAAAAAGGATGTCATTAGCTGCTTTCTGATCATGAGCTATTCTTTGGAGATTTCTTCCCAAAAACTTTCATCCAGCCAAGATGCCATTTCTTCTTCCCATCCTTTTTGTTCTTGCCATCGTGATCTGTAGATGACGGCAACGGATCGGGGGACGGATCCCATTGATCAGCCCATGAGAGCCCCGAATCCATATCCTTCCTCGCCCGTGCCTTTGTTTCTCTTTTCTTGATCTTGATTCAATTCTTTTGTTATGAACAAGAAGAATTCGTTGGATTTTCGATTTGTACTAACAAAACGTAGCTTGGCTAAGTATAGTATGTGCTAATATTGCAGTGCCACATCGATTGGCGGCTATAACATTGCCTAAAATGGCTTTTTATTAGTTTTATAAAATTGATGTGTTTTATTAAATTTGACTATTTTTAAGAAACAATACTGTTTGTCATCTGTTTTCGTCCAATCATTTTTACGTCCAATCATTTTTACTTTATATTTTGGTACCGAACATCTGAAATATCTGCACTATCTTCATTCTAATGTAACCACATCACTCCTAGATTAACTCAATACATATTTCTAACCAAAGTCATATATCGGACTCTAACTCAACTCACATCAAAAGGACGGTCACGATAGCATCGTGCATCGCCAGATTGTCAAACGTCTTAAACATGGTACTTGACATTTCTCATGGTTTATGACACTCCCCATCATCCAGAGCCATGGCCCGCACAGGAACTATAGAATCTAAACCATATTCAGGTAGCCTACATACCCAAAGAAAATATAATCAAACTTAGTACATAAAATTGCACACTCGAGGATACATAAACATAAAAACATCTTTAAGTACAAACCTCATACACAAAATTAAGCATCTTTAAATTTACTATATGTAGTCAAGCTTTTTTCCATGACTGAAAGAATAAACAAGAAAATATGAAGGACTTTGAAATTTTTTTTTTTTTTTAAAAAAAAGAACTCATCAAATTCGGTAATTTGAGCAAATGAACGAAACAACATAAAATTTGCATACTGGCTTAGGTCTTTTTCTCATTTCCAAAAGGGGAAAAAAAAATCAAGTGTAAGTACCCACAATATATGTAGTTCCAAAATAATTATCCCAAAATATAACGGATTAACCTTCATATAAAATATCAGCTTTCTAAGAAACAATCCTATCAATCAAGAACGATCTTGATTATGAACGTAACGCATTCTTGACATCTTAAGCCTCAAATCTAGAATTAACCAGCTCTTTTGCTCAACTGATAAACATGGCCCCTGGTTGATCATGGATTCCTGATCATCCCTGATATTTTCAACACTAAAAGAACAAGTACCCACAAACTTGCAAAGAATTTAGCAGCCACTCCACAGATGGCTTTATGTGTTGGGGTATATTGATCGAGATCTCAAACGCACACAAGCAAATGTAAGACAATAAAGCGAAACGATGAACACAGAGATTTAACGTGGTTCAGTCAATTTGACCTAATCCACGGCCGCACCAACACAAGGAATTTCACTCTCATAATTAGGGTTTACAATTACAGGGTATTTATAACCAAACACCCAACTTGGGCCAAAAAAACCCATTCAACAGCGAAGCCCAAATCAGACTCCACAACTCAACAATCTCCCACTTGGAGACTGATCACATCAATTTGCACTCCAATGCAACTTTAGCAAACCCAAAAAACTGCAACTCCTCCAGGCTAGTGCGGCGCCTTCTCAACAATCAATCATGAAGGCCAGTTGAAGCTATGCATAGCTTCAACTTCTCTGTAGTAACTCCCTTGGTCAACATATCTGCAGGATTCTTTGACCCAAAGATCTTCCTCAGTGACAAAGTGCCATCACTTATCAACCCTCTGATGAAGTGATACCTCAACTGGATATGCTTTGTCTTCGCAAGGAACACAGGATTCTTCGCGAGATGAATCGCACTCTGACTGTCGCTATAAAGGACACTGTCATCTTGCTTCCTGCCCAACTCCTCAAGAAGGTTCTTCAACCAAATCATTTCCTTCCCTGCTTCTGAAAGAGCCATGTACTCTGCTTCTGTGGTTGAAAGTGCAACACTCTTCTGGAGGAGACATCCAACTAACTGCTGTGCCTCCCACTGTGAAAACAAATCCTGTGGTGCTCTTCCTCGTGTCCGAACAGCCTCCCAAATCAGCATCAGAATAACCTTCCAAAACGACATCATTCTTGCTGAAACGTAATGAAGTTTTGGAAGTACCTTTCAAGTAGCGTAACAGCCACTTGACTGCTTCCCAATGCTTCCTCCCTGGATTAGACATAAACCTGCTGATTACTCCCACTGCATGAGCAATGTCTGGTCTTGTGCATACCATTGCATGCATCAAGCTCCCAACTGCAGATGCATAAGGAACTCTAGCCATTTCTGCTTTGTCTTTATCCGTCTTAGGTGACTGCTTCTTTGTGAGATTGAAGTGAGCCCCTAAAGGTGTACATGTGGCCTTGGCATCCTGCATGCTGAACCTTCCTAACACTTTCCCAATATACTTCTCTTGAGATAATATTAGAGAGCCTTCAGATCTGTTCCTGCTGATACTCATGCCCAAAATCTGCTTTGAGGCACCCAGATCCTTCATCTCGAACTCCTCGGACAACTGTTTCTTCAATCTGTTGATTTCATCCATGTCAGAACCTGCAACTAACATGTCATCAACATACAACAATAATATGATGTAGGATGAACCAAAGTGTCTCCAGTAACAACATGAGTCCAAGTCACTCTTCTTGTACCCACTCCTGCTCATAAAATTGTCAAACTTCAGATACCACTGTCTTGGCGCCTGCTTTAGACCATACAGACTCTTGGTCAACTTACAGACCAAGTTCTCCTTCCCAACCATCTGATAACCTTCTGGCTGCACCATGTAGATGTCCTCATCAAGATCACCATGCAAGAACGCTGTCTTAACATCTAGCTGCTCTAGATGTAAGTCCTCTGCAGTAACAATACTCAAAACAAGTCTAATGGTGGTCATCTTGACTACAGGAGAAAATATCTCATTATAGTCAATACCTTTTTTCTGCTGAAAACCTTTCACCACTAGCCTTGCTTTGTATCTCTTCCTGCCATCATGTTCTTCTTTGATCCTGAACACCCACTTGTTCTGCAAAGCCTTCTTTCCTGCTGGTAAGGTAGTCAAGAACCAAGTATGATTCTTCTCAAGAGAGTTCATCTCCTCCTGCATAGCTAACCCCCAT
>LIEC01012060.1:0-29791 GCA_001925005.1 Drosera capensis
ATATATAATTATTTAATTATTATTATTATTGATATTAAAATATTTTTAATATCAATTATATAATTATCATTTTAATATTTGATTATATTTTAGAATAAAATGAGATTAATTTAATCCAACTTAAATATAAATAATTTAAAAACTAAATAAAATATTGATATATCAACTATGTCTACACTCATATCTTGTGTCAAATTTGGAATCAAGTTTAACTTGATTTTATTTTGACATCAATTTTATCTCATATTTAAAACTCTATTTTTATAATTCGATATTAAAATATAATTATAATATCATATATAAATCATAATTGAAGTCGTTTTCAAATATTATTTCGTGTGAGTAATATGGTGTGCAAGGGTATCTCGTAAAATATTAATTTTTATATAATTCATAATCTAACGGTTAAAAGGAAAACGATATATCACATAGTCTATTTTTCTTAAATTGGTTTCGTATCACATTGTATAATCTATTTCATGAAGAATTTTTAATTGATAGGAAGTGAATTGGAACATCATAAATGATACTATGTCTATCCTATTAAAATTGATGAGATTATCAATTTGATCATTTTTTCAATCTTAATTATCAATTACTCAAAGTCATTTTTAAAAATTATCAATTGATGTGTTTTTTCAAATTAAAATATACTATTCTTTTTTTGAAAAAAAAAACATTTCAAAACTTACCCTTTTAAGAGCAAGTCCAAGGGAGATGGACATTTTTGCGTATAGGTAGATATAATTTGATAATGAATAGTTAAAAAAAAGAGTTCAAATATAGTTTTGATTATCCTATGAAGTTGTCCAATAGATTGTCAAATTATATCCAATAAATATAATATGATCTGTACAATTCACTAGTCATATTAACAAGCCAACTATTATATTGGAAGCAGTGACATCAAATGATTATGGATTTGGCATGTATTTTTCGGAATGTCTGATTCAAATAATGATATCAACATTTTTTTATCGATCTTTTTTATTTTTCGAGCTTACTGAAGGGCATGCTCCCCCTGCCAGTTATACTATTAATGGCCATCTATATAGGATGGGCTATTTTCTTGCTGATGGTATTTATCCACCATGGGTCATCTTAGTACAAACGATTTGTGAACCTAGAACCGAGAAGAAGAGACTTTTCACAACAATGCAAGAGGCATGCAGAAAAGATGTTGAACGAGCATTCGGAGTTCTACAAGAACGCTTTGCTATTGTTTGTGGAACAGCTCGATTTTGGTTTTCAGAAGATCTTGGATATATTATGAAGACGTTATTATTTTACAAAATATGATAATTGAAGATGAACGTGATGTTGACCCCGAAGAAGATTATGACACTACACCATATGCTCCACGCAACCCAACACCGCTTTTCAGTGAGTTTATAGCCCGCCATCATATTATTTGATATACCGCAGCCCATTATACTCTACGTAATGATCTCATGGAATATTTATGGGAGTTATATGGAGAGGTACATCAAGACTGAAATTAACTATGTTCGTGAATAAATTAAATTCATTGTATTTTGAGTAAATTACTATGATATTCTTACAAGAAGCATCTGTATGTCATTGTATTTTGAGTAAATTTCTTTGAAAGAAATTTCTTAGTTTGATGCAATAAGCCTATATCGTTGCTGGCAAGCAGTATGTCATCGACATATAAAACCAGGAAAAATATGCTTACTCCCACTGAACTTGTGGTATATACAGTCATCAGCTATATTTGGGTCAAAACCAAAAGATATGACATTATGAAACTTGTGATATCACTGACGACAAACTTGCTTAATCCCATAAATGGATTTCTTTAATTTGCAAACTATTTTCTTTGGATCTCCTGAAACAAAGTTTTCTGGTTGCTGCATATAAATTGTTTCTTCAATGTCACCATTAAGAAACGTTGTTTTAATATCCATTTGATGAAGTTCAAGATCAAAATATGCCACTAGTGTCATTATTATCCTGAAAGAGTCTTTCGATGATACCGGAGAGAAAGTCTTTCCATTTGTAACCAATGAGTTTTACACCTTCGGGCAATGAGACAAGCTCCCAAACGTCATTGTCACTCATGGACTTAATTTCATCGTTCATGGCATCAATCCATTTTTGAGATTTAGAACTTTTCATAACCTGACGAAAGTTGATTGGATCATCTTCCATAAGTCCAAAATCTGTTTCTTGTTCCTGGAGAAAGACAAGAATTTCTTCCACCATTTCCAAGTTTACCTCATATTCTTGAAGAAATACAATGTAGTAATCCGAAATTGTACTTCTCTTCTCTCTAGTGGATCTCCTTAATCTCCTTAATGACACTTCATGTTCTTGAGATTGTTGAGTTTGATCCTCCTTAATAATATCAGGGATTTTATTAGGAAAATTATCAAGATTGTCTTGAACTTGAGTTGTTTCATGATCCCTGTCAGGAATGACAACACTTTGATCATAATCAACAATAACTGAGGAAAGAGACACATGTTCTTCCTCAAAGACAAAATCTCTAACTTAATCTCCCCACCCCCAAACTCAACATCTTCAAAGAACCGAGCATTACCTTTCTCAAAAATAGTTCTTGAAGTGGGGTCATAGAACTTATATCCCACCTTTCAGAGTATCAAACAAAATAGCTACTAATTGTTTTAGAGTCCAGTTTCTTTTCATTTGGCCTATAAGGCCTTGCCTCAGCTGGATAACCCCAAATATGTAAGTGCTTTATACTGGATTTTTTCCAAGTCCATAGTTCATATGGGGTTTTGATTGTAGCTTTAGTTGGAACTCTATTAAGCATACATGTTGCAGTTTTCAATGTCTCTAGATGTTGTTCACCTGAACCATCATATCTAACATAGTATTCACCACCACGGTTATCTAACATAGTATTCACCACCACGGTCAGATCTAACAGTTTTAATCCTCTTGCCTAATTGATTTTCAACTTCGTCCTTATATGATTTGAACACGTCTATTGGCTGAGACTTCTCATGGATAAGATATAGATACCCATAACGAGAATAATCGTTTATGAATGTGATAAAGTATTATTGACTATTTCTACAAGGTGTAGGAAATGACCCACAAATATCCGTATGTATCAATTCTAAGACGTCTGAAACTCTCTCGGTACCTAATCTAGTCTTGTTTGTCTGTTTATCCTTGATACACTCAATGCATATATCTGAATCTGAGGAATCAAGAATTCCATCTGACACGAGTTTCTGAATTCTTTGTTTGGATATATGACCCAAACGCTTATGCCAGAGTGATAACGAATTCTCACTAATTAATTTTCTTTTAGTACCATGAGAACTTACATGCTTATTCATCGATGAAACAGGAGGCTGCTTAAACAAAGAAACCCTGTCAAGAGATAAAGCAATAGACAAAGATCTTGGATATATTACGAAGACGTGTATTATTTTACAAAATATGATAATTGAAGATGAACGTGAAGTTGACCCCAAAGAAGACACTACACCATATGTTTCAACCTTTTCTAAGTTATTTGATTTGAGCGCAGATGATTTCCACTTTTCATAAGCTTGTCTCTCAGTTTGTTTTCGTTTCTTATGAGCTGAATCCTGTAAAAAAGGGGAAAGAAAGTCATGTATCATGCTTCCATACATACTGATATGAGGATTCAAATTGCTCCATCGATCATCAGATGGAATGCATTGATTTGAATAACTTGAGGTGCTGTTTACTATAGAATGTTGAAATATGAGCATTGTTGTTCACTAGTTCGGTCAGTAGACTTAGCTTGACCAAGTTATGGATAATTCTACGGATATTGTCCTAAGCAGCAGTTTAAAAATTAAGAACCTGAAAAGCCGAAGCCGAAGGAACAAGTAACTGAAAGCAGAACTATGACACACAATTCTCTTCACATTAACAAGCTTAAGTGATTCAATTAGTAATATACATTCAACACCATTCCATACAGAACTAGGATAGTTCAAAAGTTCATATACACATGCAACTATCAATCTAACAGGAAAAATATGGCAAAAAAATAGATTGATATCACCACACAATCTATCAAAAAGCAACCAAAAAACATAAAACGAGTATCATGGTGATTGAGGAAGTTGAGCAAAGAAACTAGATTTTGTATTTTACTTTTCTAGCCCAACGTCTTTTTCGCTTTCCTTCCAATTATCCCTTTCATTCTTGGAGACTCAATAGAATCTTCAGTATCAACTCCAGTTTTGCCTACTGATTCTTTAACCTCATCATCAGAATTCAAAGAAGCATATGCATTAGATAGTTGACGACTTGGAGTCTCGGATATAGAGTTCGCCATTACCATTGAAGACTTTGACCTTTTGTTGGAGTTGGACAACTGTTGCCATTTAATACATTTTTGATATAGAGTTCGCCATTACCAAAAAGTTTGTTACAATATTTCATAATCATTCTCCATCTACATTAGATAGAAACTTGAGATCTTGACTCATCGGAAGTGCAATCCACGTAGTTTTGATAGATTCGATTCCAAAATTCATCTATGTTTGCGAGTTACCAATAACTGGATCTTGATTGATACCTATCCTTTTTTTTTCTTTTTTTTTTTGATTTTTGATGATAATCCTTCATATTTCCTAGTAAAAACAAAATTATGCGTTCACCTGATAGAAACGAAAAAAATTTGCAAAAAAAAAAAAAAAAAAGAGATGTCAATTAAAAAAAAACAGAAATATTTTATTTTGATCTAAATTTTGTATCTTCCGGATAAGCTTAAATAGCTGTCATATCTTCACTCTCATATATTCCCGTGAATATGTTTCCAAAAATCAAAATATCTGTTATGATGACTAGCAATATATAAATAGATTTAGGATACTGATATAAATCAAGTGTTCTTCTCCGTATAAATTAGTTTAGTAAAAGTTTTCATTGGTGTATCGCTTTCAATCTTCTCCATCCAGTAGACGTGTATTTAAACAATTATGACAGGAAGATACGATCTAATGTTTCGGGCCTTCAGTTTTATTAAATCCAATATCTAACGGTTGGTATACTCCATGCCATTTTGTTTAGTATAAGGACTTTGCAATCTCCAGTATGTTGGTTTATTTTGATTCAATTAATGTGAAATTTCAGTTTCGATAAGTCATTGATTGGATCAAAATTAAACCACATAAAACAGTATGTTCGGTTAATAAAGTGATTGTATTTGGTGGGTGCTCAACGAGCTTTGCTGCTGCTCACCACGTTAATGATTTTGGGGCTGTTTTTGAGTTGAACTGATCCTTGTTGATGGATATCTCAAGAGAGGCATTGAATACATGTTAGTATGTATCATGGTGGGTTCCTGTTTGTTCACGAACTATTGTTGGACATTGAAGAGTGAGGTAACATTGAAAATTGTTAAAGTTAAATCTTTTGATTCATAGTATTGTATAGTTAAATCTTTGGACTTGTGTTCCTCTGATGATTAAAATTGATAATGGGTTAGGTGCATATCAATTTTAGATATTTCAGAGATTTAATTAATTATTAGCCATTAGATCTTGGCCATTAAGAAAATTAAATATGTTGTGATCTTTATTTATTTTCGTTGATTAGAGATTAGCCACAACATCTCTCGTCAATTAAAATAAATATATGATGTTTCTCAAGATCACATTTGGTAAAAGATATTATTTATGATTAATTATTTTAATACAATGAATTTTACCCCATAATTCCTAATTAATTAGGATGTTATATCAGATTATTTTCTTAATTTACCTACAGGTATTAAAAAAGAAAATAATCTGTTAGTTTCATCATTCGGTTTTATGAATCTATTTAAATTAAAAGTTTAGCCCAGAGTCAATTTTTACTTTATATGATTTATATTGTTTGCATGATTTATATTGGATAAATCATAATTTATGTTTATTTGCCTTAAATTAGTAAGCATGTGTGTTTGTTATACAGTTTCACAACTTGTGAATTTTTTTTATTTTAAAATTGAAGTTTCCAAACTTAAAAATGATAATTATAAAGTTTGGAAGGATTTGATCCTTCTATAATTGGGGTACATGGATATGGATTATGTCATTAGGAAAGACGAACCACCTGCGGTTACATATGATAATACTCTAGCTCAAGTGGCTTTTCATGAACAGTGGGAGTGGTCCAATCGTCTATGTGTCATATTCATAAAGACCAAATTATTAGTTAGCATTCGTGGTTTTGTCGAGAAGCATACTAAGATGAAAGACTTGCTCAAGTTTAAGTCTTCAGAAAAAACTCATGTCATGACCTTGGTTATGAAGTTTACGTCTCTTAAGCTTATTAGTGTAAAGGGTGTGCGCGAGCACATCATGGTGATGAGGGACATTATGGCTTAGCTGAAGAACCTGAAGGTTGAGATTCCTGACACTTTTCTTGTGTATTATATTATGAACACTCTTCCTCAACAATATGCACCTTTTAAAATCTCTATACACCTTTTAAAATCTCTTACAACACACATAAAACTAATTGGTCAATTAATGAACTCATGACCATGTGTATTCAAGAAGAGAAAAGGTTGCTTATGGAGCCTGGGGAAAGTGTTCATTTGACAACACAAGGAAAGGCTGAGGAGCAAGGCAAGAAGTAAGGGAAAGGTAAACAACCTGCCCAAGCAGACATTACCAAACAATCCAAGTGTATCTTTGGTAGAAAAGGACACCTGAAGAAGAATTGTGTCAAGTATAAGGCCTGCCTTGAAAAGAAAGATAATCTAATCTCACGTGTTTTTTTATGAATATAATATAACTGATGTTAGTCGCAACACTTGGTGGATCGACTCTGATACTATAATCCATATTTCAAATTCTTTGCAAGATTTTCATAGCCACAACCAACCAATGGGAAGTGAACAAAGCAACTTTTCAGAAAACAAGATGTCTTCGCAAGTTGAAGCTATTGGGACCTGCAGATTAGTTCTAAGTAGTGGTTATGTTTTGTATTTGGAAAATACCTTTTGTGTTCCAAGAGTTTCTAGGAATTTGATATCGGTTTCAAGTCTAGTATCTTTGGATTATTTCTTTAATTTCTCATATTCGACATTCAGTTTATCGTTTAAATCGGATGTTATTAGAAGTGGTACTTTGTATAATGATCTTTACTCTTTATATTTACAAGATAATAATGTTTATGATGCGATGCATGTTCATGATAACGCTGGTTTAAAACATTATTATCTTATAAATGTAAACATTAAAGTCATGATAACGTTGGTTTAAAACGAAATATTGTGAATGAAGATTCCTCTATGTTATGGCATCGGAGATTAGGACATATCTTCATTGATTGAATCAAGAGATTAGTAAAAGATGGAGTACTTAGTACTTTGGATTTTGCAGATTATGATACTTGTATGTATTGTATAAAGGGAAAGCAAACCAACAAGTCTAAGGAAGATGTCATGAGGAGTACAGACATATTAGAAATCATACATATGTATATTTGTAGTCCTGATATGAACTCGGATAGTCAAAAGTACATCATCTCATTTATTGATGATCACTCACGTTACTTGTATCTATACTTGCTTAATAATAAAAATTAGGAATTGGACCTTAAAAGTATTCAAAAGTAAAGTAAAGAAACAATGCGGAAAATAAATTAAGATCGTGAGATCAGATCGAGGTGGAGAGTACTATGATAGATACACTGAAGATGAACAAGCACCTGGTCCATTTTCAAAGTTCCTTCAAGAGCATGAGATCGTTGTCCAGTACACCATGCCTAGGTCTTAGACCAAAATGGTGTAGCAGAGAGAAGAAACAGGACCCTACTGGATATGGTGCGAATTATGCTTAGTAGTTCTAAATTTTCTAAGTTCTTGTGGACTGATGCACTTAAGACAGCGGTGTACATATTAAATCGAGTTCCAAAAAGGCTGTTGCTAAAACGCCATTTGACTTATTTAAAGATTGGAAACCGAGTTTACGGCATATATGCGTATGGGGATGCCAATCTGAAGTGAGAATTTATAATCCATAAAAAAAGAAATCCAAGGACTATAAGTGGGTATTTCATTGGATATGTCTTGAAATCCAAGGGTTATACATTCTACTCTCCATCTCATACAACTAGGATTGTGGAATCAAGAAATGCGAAATTTCTTGAAAATAACTTGATTAGTAGGAGCGATTAATCTTGGGGCATTAACCTGGAGAAAGATCTTACAAATGTTTAACCATCC
This sequence comes from Drosera capensis, assembly GCA_001925005.1. Taxonomy (NCBI): domain Eukaryota; kingdom Viridiplantae; phylum Streptophyta; class Magnoliopsida; order Caryophyllales; family Droseraceae; genus Drosera; species Drosera capensis. The sequence goes on from LIEC01012060.1 coordinate 8,195, forward strand.
ACTTCAAGTTGTAGATTGATTATTGTGCACGACATCCTTCCAGTTTCTCCGACTATTGAACAACCAATCAATGAGGTTCCACAATTTGTTGATATTGACATAGTAGATCCACTTGCTCAATAATTATCTAAAAAATATTAATATAGTTGCTCAAGATGTTAAGCATCCGTTGCACAAGAAGTTGCTCAAGATATTGAGGAGCCCGTTGCTCAAGATGTTCCTCAAAAACATATTGATGCAATAATAGGGAGATCAATTAGAATAAACAAATCAACAATTTCTAAATAGTATGTTGTGTATTTATAAGAGTGTGACTATGATATTACAGCTGAGAGTGATCGTAACATGTTTTCTAAATTTAGTTATAATGAATCCACATTGTGGTACAATGCCATAAGAAAGAGGTAAATTTTATGGCATCAAATAAAGTCTGGGATTTATAGAGTTGTCTAATGGTGCTAAAGTCATTTGTTATAAATGATTTTTAAAACCGAGAAAGTCTCATTGGACAATATTGAGAGGTATAAAACCAAACTTGTTTCCAAAGATTGACTCAAAAGCAGGAAAGCGATTATAATGAGATATTTGTTTTTGTATCTAAAAAAGATTCCCTTCGTATTATTTTGACATTGGTTGTCATTTTGATTTGGATTTGCATCAAATGGATGTGAAAACAAGATTCTTTAATGGAGATATAGAGGAGGAGGTTTACATGTAATAACCCGAAGGATTCCCACTAGTGAAGGTAAGCATTTAATATGCAAGCTCAAGAAGTCTATATGTAGGTTGAAAAAAACATCCTGTCAATGGTATTTGAAATTTCATGATGTTATCTCTCTTCATTCGCCTTTGTTGAGAACATTAAGGATGAATGTGTATATCAACAGGTCAGTGGGAGTAAGATTTGTTTCATAACGCTATATGTAGAAGATATTTTACTTGTATCTAATGACAAAGGACTGCCGGACTGCCATATGATGTGAAACAATTTCTCACTAAGAATTTCGATATGAAAGATGTGGGTGACGCCTCTTATGTTATAGACATTAAAATTCATAGAGATAGACCACACGATATCTTAATACTATCTCAAGAAAACTATATCAATCAAATCTTAGAGATATCGGATGAAAGACTGTTCATCAAGTATAGCACCTATTGTGAAGGGTGATAGGTTCAACTTGAATCAATGCCCGAAGAATGAGTTCGAAAGGAAACAAATGAACAATATTCTATATGCTTCTAGTGTCGGAAGCTTAATGTATGCTCACGTTTGTACTCGACCTGACATTCCCTTTATGATGGGAATGTTCAAACGATATGAGAGTAATCCAGGTATGAAACACTGGAGAGCTGCGAAGAAGATGATTAGGTACCTTCGGGACACTAAGGTTTACATGCTTACATATAGCTTGGAAGCTATTGGCTATTCGGATTCGGATTTTTCTGGATGTGTTGATTCTCATAAATTAACATCTGGATATATTTTGATGCTTACTAGTGGAGCCGTTTCTTGAGAAAGTGCAAAGCAGACTTTGGTTACTACTTTCACTATGAAAGCTGAGTTCATTGCTTGTTTTGAGGCATTCTCACATTGTGTGTGGTTAAAGAGTTTCATTTTTGGCCTTAATCTTGTGGATTTTTTTTACAAGGCCAATAAAAAAAATTGTGACAATACCGCGACGATTTTCTTTGATAAGAATTATAAGTCGAGCAATCGAAGCAAGGCCATTGACGTAAAATCCTTAACATTGAGAGGTCGTGTGAAGGATAAGACAGTGTTCATTGAATATATCCCTACTGAATTGATATTAGCTGATTCTTTAACTAGAGGCATGCCACCCAAGAGTTATAAGGGTCATGTATCTAGGATGAGACTTGCTCCTATCATTTAATTATTGTTGTAAAGATAATGTTTATAAAACTCTTAATTAGTTATTATGTTTTTCTCACTCACTAATGTGCATGCTTTGGTTTTGTAAGGAATAACAATATCTATTGGACCTAGAATAAACATGGGTTTATTCATTAAGTAATGATATCCAATTAAAGAAATGTGGTGCATGGAAGATATTACTCTTTTTCATAGGTCATGTCGACATGATTCGTGTATCTTATTTCTTTCTTAAGTGAACGAAAACATATTATGGGGTTAACGCTTATGTGATTAAAAAACATTGGATCAAGAAGAAGAATGTTAATATTATTAATAATATTAAATTAGTTATTCAAGTTTTATATATTCATGATAAGCTTAAATAATCGTCATATTTTCATTCTAGTGAACATCTTCCCAAAAATCAGAATATCTACTTTGATGGCTAACAGTTTATAAATGGACTTAGGATACAAGTTTAAATCAAGTGTTCTCATCCGGTTAAACACAACATAAAAAATGAGAATAAATTGATTTAGTAGAACTTTTCATTGATGCTTCGTTTTCAATCTTCCCCATCCAATGGATGTGTACTTGAACCATTATTATATCTGCTTCAAGCTGGTTCAGGCTCAAGACATCAATCACCCTCTCCAGCTTGAGGGGGATATAGAGACACATGTTTAACCATGCATTATTTATGTATATTATGTATAGGATTCCTACTGTATATAGTTGATATATGGAATCATTAGGTTTAGCATTGGTTTAATACTGGTTTAATATAGGTTAGTAAGGTCAGGTAATGCAATTAGGAAAAGTTTAGAAGGGCATATATGTCATTTGTTCGTATGGCTTTAAATAGACAGCTGCCGTGTACGGTTTGACAAATCAGTTAAATGCGATTCAGATTTTCGTTTTTCTCTGTCACTCTTGTTCTTCCTCTCTCATCTGCTGTTCGTTGTTCTTGGTTGTTGATCAATGGATCATTTTTGAAGCTTGAAGGTGATGATGTTGGAATTGAAGTAGGTTTGAATGTTGATTGGAAGTCAACAAATGTGACATTGACAATCCTAGACCGAGCCACTGGTAGGCGATAACCAAGTCGAAGCAAAGCAGTCTTCAGAAGTAAGTGTTGACAACCAAGCCTGAGTGAAGCATGAGACATTCAAGCTCATAGGAGAAAATTGCGGAAACAGATTTCGTCCTGTGAACAAGGAAAAGATCACGAGTCATTCTCGCCTATGAGTAAAGCTCGTACCAGTGGCCTCTTTACATGGGACTCGGGACTTGGATGAATGAACTCTTTACATGGGACTCTGTTCTCGTAACATACTGAAATGGAATATTATGGTTCATAAAAATGCTGTAGTACCATGGATGGATATTTGTGAAAATTTTCTTTATTGTTATATTCTTCATGTGCTTTCTCATTATTCAAGTTCCAGATATGATGATTGCCTGATGACTGACCTTAGTTTAACAGCCTCGAACCGCCTTTGTCATGAAATTCATGTAGATATGCATTGACAAGATGGTACCATTGTAACAGTGGATATCATGATATCTGTTTATAACCTGGTATGTAGGTATGTTCACAAAGAGTATGTTTGATGTTGAGTTGGCATGTCATTTGAATTACAGTTGGTTTCGAAGCACAAAGAGCTAGTGGATGGCGCTTTTTTTTTTTTTCAAATAAAGGATCTTCGTTTACCAACTGCATTTTGATCAGTTCAAAGCCCCTTAATGTAAAGCTTTGGCTTATATATATGCTCGGGATGCAAGGACTCTTCTTATGCAGAAAGTCAGCTGCTTGTAGTTGTCGTTCATCAGTCCCTCCAAGTATATTGGACTAATATGTTTGTTATCTCCCGCGCTATTCTGTTGCAAATAGATGCGGAACACAGGGCATACTTTTTCATCTCCAATAAGCATGTGCAAACGTAGGTCATTAGTCGCTATGATGAGGTATGTTGTTCCGAATCTGGGGATGTTGGTGCTGATTGAGAGATCCCATGAAAAAAAAAAAACAAATTGATAGGTATCAGATTCGGGATGTCAACGAGTACAATAAGCATGTCAGGTCTGGACGAGGTGCTAAGTAGTATCTGTTTCAGTATTTGATTGGATCAGGTTGTTTGACGATGAATCTGATGATCCGGTGGATAGATCAAAGGTATTCAAAGCTGCAGATGCATGGCTTAGCAGAGTTGAGACAAATCTACATGAACAAATGCGTTGAGGGTGGAATACTTGGTGTTCTCAGCATCATCTGACTCCATATCGGTCTCCCTTTTTAATAAGCTTGATTATTCAAGTCTTTGATAGTTGGGAGAATTTCAAAGGGTTAGTAAAGCTAGCAGTGATACTATCATACTACCATCTGGTTCTTTTTTCAATCTTCTATCATTGTGGATCGAGGAGAGCTCACGCCGAGCATGGTGAGAGGAGATCTTTCCAAACTAGAGCAGCTCAGTATCGGGTGGGCAAAATTGGGATAAAGGGAAAACGAGTCATTTCAGAAGAGCCATAAAGGATGTTATCCTTACAGCATCTGTCTTGTTGAGCGTCCCGATTTGTGTCTATGTTATACCTATATGGTAGCTTAATAGAAAAAAGTCTTGTCTCTGCTTCAGACGTGGATTAAGGAAATTGTCGTTTAATATTGGATTAATGAGAATGGTGTACTTGTGTGATGATTGCCTGATAAATGAGTTATGTTACTATGTACAACCACCATGGATTACCTTTGTCTTGAAATTCCAAAAGACGTGCAAGTCGTGATGGAACTGTTGTAACAATGACTATCAAGCATCTCGTTTTGTGGGTATTTAAACACACAATAACTACGTCCAATAAAATTCAGTATCTGGAACGAAGTTGAGCTTCGTTTGTACATTCGTTTTATACATTGCATACTCACTTCCCAACTTCCTGAGGTCTAACATTACTGAATACAAGAAGATATTGGTGAAACACCTCTGCTGTGATTTGTACAATAATAACGTTGAATGAACCTTCATGGGAGAAACTTATGAAGCTTGTCGAACCAGGTGTGTCGAGAGAATCTGCAGGTAAGGATGTGTGGAGAAAATCTACATCCCTATAGAGAGTTGTAATAAGAAAATATATCATATGTATACTGTAAGAAAGAAACAATACCAAACAAAAAAGACACCCTAAAATTTAAAAAGGTTAAAAAAAATAATCAACCTCAAAATGATGACAGGATTGCATATATATGATCTCATTCTACATCTTTAACTTCCGATAATGGGACGGAGAAAGCATGATTTATCTTTACGGTCGCATTGTTTCAGTGAAGTGTCATTAAGATGGAAATAACGTTATTAGGCTCTGAATTTTATTGCAACAAGTTGTCAACATAACCATTGAACTGGTCCGATTTAGTGGGCTGGACAGTGGACATAGACATTCAAATGGGAAGCCACGAGGAAATTTCTTCTACGCTCAAGTCGTCGTCTTCGTCGTATTCTTCAACTGCATCACTCACCATGAAAGCAAATACAATAGCGTCGATTCACATCATCTCCTCCTCCTCCGCTGCCTCGTTTACTCGAATCATAGGTATGCATATAAATTTTTAACCAGAGGAATTTTGTGTGCCATTAATTTGATTTTTGTTGGGGAGTCAATGATTGTGGATTCGTTGTGTGATTTGAGCAGGGAAACCCCTAATTTTTCTGAATTAGGAAGCTGCTGCTGCTGCTGGTTGATATGATATCACACTGATCCGGTGAGTGTTTTGTACAATCCAAGTCGTGTTTTATTTTGGCAGCTCATATTGCCAGAACATAATTATGATTGTTAAGTCAAAGCAAAAACTCATTAGATTGATTTATAATTTCCATATTGGTTTTAGATTTGCCTTGGCGTCAATAATTTTGCTCTGGCGATAGTGCTTGCCTTCATTTTTTTTCTAATTATGGGGGAAAAAGCTACGTAAGGAGTGATGTGTGGTTATGTTTGTATTCATGAGAATAGTGTTTTCCATTGCATTTCAGAGATGAGGGTACACATATAGAGTTATGTGTGATTGTATCACTGGGTTGATTTACCGTTAAAATAAAGGCTGGATTGAAAATGAGTTGAATAGAGGAATTGAGCTTTGAATCCGAGCTGATAGCTCGTGAATTCAATAGTTTGCCCACACATAAGTTTAGCTAGCTAGGTATGTATCAACCCCTTTAAAGTATCCATGTTTCCGAAAATCTTTACAGATGTGGTGTTTGTTTTTTAACTATCCAAAACCCTATTTAGTTGTTTTCGTTTACTGGGAAAACAGTCGTGGTAGTATTTGTTTTCAGGCGATCAAATACAATATCCGCAAGCTTTAACCTTTTACCGGGGTCATAATTATGTCAGGTATAAGGCTGCAACTATGAAGAGGACATTTTGGGATTTTTTTGGACTTCAATTGGATGAAGAGCTCCAGGAAATGAGAAGTAAAGCAGATGTGTTGTTTGCAAGAGCAACAGATATAACAGTCAAAGTAGTAGCTGCAGAACTTACTGGATGTAAACGGAAGAATGAAGTTGAGAATTGGTTGCAGAACGTGGAAAATGTGAAAGTGAAATATCAATGCATTGAGGATCAAGTTCGAGGAGGAGCATCTTCAAGCAGAACTGTTCCTAATGTCCCGAAAGAGGTTGCTAAGATCACGAAAGAAATTAACGGGCTCTTGCAGCATCGTTTGCCTGAGGAACTCACCTTCTGCGGCGATGCATTCTCTAATGTGCCGTTTGTTACTGGAAGTTTAAAAGGTCACCTATTTGGGGAGAATCTAAAACGAATCCTGTCTTGGTTGGATGATGATGTGGCCACTATTGGGATTCATGGTGCAGGAGGAATCGGGAAGACAACCTTAGTCACTCACGTTCAGAAACGACTGTGTGAAAAGTTCAATAATGACGGAGGCTCCAGAAATGTTTACTTTGTCACTATATCACATGGATTAACTATCTCGGGTTTGCAATTCAAGATTGCTAACCAATTGGGCTTGATGATAGAGAGAGAAGATGTGATGAAAGCGGCAGCAATGATATACGACACTTTCATGAGAAGAAAGTACTCTGTGCTCATTCTAGATGATCTGTGGGAGTCTTTTCGCCCGAGAGATGTTGGACTCCCTGTTGGAGAGGGTTGTTTTAAGTTGCTGCTAACAACACGCAATTCAAGGGTTTGCAATGAGATCAACAAGGAGAAATCCCGGATCATCGCCGTCAAATGTTTGTCTGATGATGAATCTTGGGACCTTTTTAGAGAAAAGCTTGGTGACTCTGCCATCTTGTTTCAAGATATTGCAAGAAAAGTCGCCAAGAAGTGCAGTGGGCTGCCGCTTGCCCTCGAACATATCGCGATTAGTATGAGAGCTGCCGATACTGTTGAGGAGTGGAGGTCGGTTCTTGCTGATATGAGCTCAATGATGCATGTCGTTGTGCAAGACAAGGTCGTGCCACTTCTTCGGATTAGTTATGATCGTCTGAGAGATCAACAGTTGAAGGACTGTTTTCTGTATTGTTCACTCTTCCCTGAAGACCATAGGTTCGACAGTTTTACTCTGGTAAACTTATGGATCAGAGAAGGGCTGTTGGATGGTATACAAAACGGAGAACGTCAGACAGATAAAGGGTTCACGATCTTCAAAGAGCTTATAAACTTAAGCTTATTGAAAGCAGATGACAACAATTATGGGAGTGGGGGGATGATGCATGATTTGGTGAGGGAGATGGCAGTCAAAGTCGGAAAAGAAAAAGGCTTCTTGATAAGAGCTGGCGAGATGATGCGGGTTATACCTGGTGAACAAGAATGGAATGAGGATCTGTGCAAGGTTTCCCTGATGGATAATGATATAGGATCTATCTCACCCGATGTGGCACCGAGGTGCCCCAATCTTTCAACCTTGCTACTTAGTGGTAACTGCTTCTTGACGTCCATCTCGAGCCTCTTTTTCTCGCTTATGGGTGGCCTTTGTGTCCTCGATCTAAGCTGCGCTCCAATTGAGAAGTTGCCGGATAGCATCTCCAATTTGAAGAATCTCACTGCGTTGCTTCTCCATCAATGCATAGGATTAAATTATGTGCCGTCATTGTCGATGCTCGGGAAACTAAGGGAGATGGACATCAGTTGTTGTACAGAACTGAGGGATTTACCTCATGGCATGGAGGGCCTGGTGAATTTGAAATTTCTGGACTGCCGTGGATGTCCAGTGCCTGTGAGTGGAATCTTGTCTGGACTCTCGCACCTTGAAGAGCTAAGAATTGGTGATTCATCAGAGGCGAAGGGACAAGATTTGATGAAGTTGATGCATTTGAAGAGACTGACCTGTCGGATAAGAAATGTGAGCGAGTTCAACGAGTATGTCACGTCGCAATGTTTTGAGAGTCTGCATCAATATGGCTTGACTGTTGGACCGGCTCTTTCGACTGTAGATAGATATTTTAGTGGTGTGGAGAGATATGTGGCATTTGTGGATTGCCCATTTGAAGAAGATTTTCCGATTGTCCCAGGGAATGTGGAAGGACTTAGTCTTGAGATGTGCTCTGGGGTGGAGTATTTGGTGTCATCGGCATCACCTGATTCCACATTGATCCCCCTCAAGACGCTTGGAAACCTTGTAGAGTTAGATCTTAAAGGGTTGGAGAATTTCAAAGGGTTGGTAAAGCCGGGAGTGGCACTACCATCAGGATCCCTTTCCAACCTCGTGCACTTATCCATTGTGGAATGTGATGGGATAAAGAAGCTATTCACGTCGAGCATGGCAAGAGGAAATCTTCAAAATCTGCAGGATCTCGAGATCGCACACTGTCGTCGCTTAGAGGAGGTGATCGGAGGCTCTGATTCCGACAACGATGATGACGACCAGGACGACAACGACGAGGTCGAGTACTGTTATGAGCCGTTTGTGCTTCCGCGGGAGGAGGAAATTGTGGGTGAGCGGGCGAGCATTTACTTCCCAGGTACTAAATTTGGTCTCATTCTCCAGCGGTTACCCCATTTCAAGAGGATCCATCCGGAAGGCAACATGATCGGGAAAATAGGGAACAAGCAGAAATTTCTGACGACGACGGGGATGATGCTAAGGATGGCGAGGGCGAGGTTGGCAGCGTCGGGTATGGTCAAGTACTGTATTTAGTCTCTTTCTCGAATGGTTTCCCCATTTCAAGAGGATCCATCCGGAAGGCAACATGATCGGGAAATTAGGCATACATGTGGTTACCACCACATGCAATCCCCTATGCAATCCCCGTTTTTTAAGGTGGGAAAAAGGACAACCATGTTTATATTAATTGGTTTACTATATTTATTTTCTGCAATAATTAATTAGGTTAATATCGGTGTATTATCTATTTCCTATCTTTTGATTCTCTAAAAAAAAAATTCAATAACTAGGAATGATGTATTGAGATTAATAACTATATATTTACAATATATAATTTTATTAGTTCTTAACTTAATAATAATATATCCATGCAGAACATAAACTTCAAATGACAAACATTCCGGATGGCAAACCAAATGATTTTGTATTTATGTTGTTCTAAAAATTTTAAGAGATAATTAAATAATTTCATGTAATTTAAATTAAAAGAGTTTTTATCTAATTAGTTCTCAATATTTAATTACAAGTTGAACGTTGAAGATTAAATATTAAAAATTTTTAATGATTCATTTATCAAAAAAAGTTAAAAAGGATCGTAACAAAATATGTAAAAATTATTTATGAGGTGAACAAAATCAATTGTTATTACAAAATTAGAAGACTTTCTATACAATTAAAGAATAATGACAATTGTATGATTTCGATAATTTAAATTGAAAGAATTTTTATTTAATTAATTATCGACCTTTGATTATAACTTGAACAGTCTAGACTAATTATCGACATTTATTTAACCAATCGTTATTTAATTAATTTTTATTTTAAAAGATATTCTTTTAAAAAAATTAAAAAGGATTCTTGGTTTTATGATGAATCCCATCTTTGAAAACAACTGATTCTTGTTACAGTTATAGTTTTGTAACAAAATACGTAACTATCGGATAAAAATTTAAAAAGATTTCTTTTCACTAAATATTTTCATCGAACAACCTCTTCAAAAAACAAATCCTTTTAACATTAAAAATATTTTCTATTAAATGGTGAAATATTTTAACTAAAACAACTTGTTTGTACAAATTGTCCTAGTTTATAGTGGAAAAATTGCTTTTTTTAAACCAGTTTTTCAATGGTTTTCTTCCACGATCTTATCTCTCCACTATGCTCCTTTCACAAACTGTATCAGAAAAAGAAAAATGTTTTTTTCTCTTTCTCGAATCAAAAGTTTACATCGTTTAAGGTTTTATACCATAAGAAAAAAATGTTTGATCTGGTTATCGAATCACAGGGTCGATGAAAAAATATCATAACCAAGTCACCATATAACACAAACGGCAGATAAAACGCTCTTTGTATTTTATATCACAGAGTTATCTTATCAATTATGATTTTATATTCTTTTTGCTCATTTATCTTCTTTATACAAGGCATAACACAACACACATCATCATATCATGACACACAACAACATCATGTAGTATTTTACGTCAAACACATTTAGGGACTATGTCCAAAGATTACAATGCATATTATTATATAATATAATAATATGCATCGACACAATAATAAATCTAAATGTTATACTCATGATATATTATTATACTCGCTCAGCTTGTCCTTTATGTCTTAACGACTAGCGTCTCCATATTCTATAACATTATAGAATTCACATATTAATATATATTTTTGTGAATATTTGTTCGCGTTACAAAGTTAAACATATTTGTTCGCATTTCGTAAAAAATTATCATATTAATATTATGAGGTGATCCTGAACTTTATACAAACTTTTGATACTTATTTTGATTGTTCATAATGATGATTTTATATATTGAAAATCATTACAAATATTTGTGAATATTTGGAGTTATTTTGAGATCAAACGATCGTTCTCAATCTAGAAGGTTCTAAGACGCCATCACGACCTCTTGGACGGATCCGGTCTTTAGAACGGGCGTTCCGGCCACTGTAACAAGCTTCCAGCTTCTGAATCAGGTATTCTAGATCCTGTCCAACTTCACCTTTATATATATTTAAATCTATAACTTTTTATATATAATCCCAAATATTATATCGTAAAATTTTGCATAAATTAGACTTCATAATCTTTCCATTGCATTAAAATTTTCATCATAAAATTTTGTCAATAATAACAGTAAAATTAGTTCAAATTTATATTTTCTATTAGTTCAGACAGTTTATCTTTACTTTACTAATTTACGCATAACTCTCTACACACAACTCTAAATAATTATTTATAAATTGTTATGAAAATTAGACTTCCATAGTTTTTTAGTGATATAAGGATTCTTTTATAGATCTTACTACATAATTCCATATCAAGCAACAAAGTCATCTTTATAACCAGTTCTTTTATAGATTGACATATCAGTATATTTTGATTTATATCTTAAGATTGTCAACTTCGAATCATGATTTATTAACTCATTAGAAATTAGACATGTGAGGATTAAACATATATTAATATCATAATTTATGAAAGTGTATATAATTTTTCATAAAATTTATAATCAAGATGATCACTGTTTCTTTTTGAGTATCCCATTATATTTTGACCTTTCCTTATTTAGAAAATTTTTTCATACAAAACTATCATAATATTCCTATTTTATATTATATTAACTCAACCTATTATCATTTTTCTTCATTTTTTTTCTCACTCCTCTCTTACACACTCATAAGGACAAATTGATCATTTTCTAAAATTCAACGCATACACAAAATATCATAACAAGTCAACATTCTGTAATTTAAATGAGATGGAGAGGATAATAATTAATGATAATGAGGAAAAAGAAGACATTAAAATTAAAAGTGGAATCGAAGTTAAAAAGTTTTTAAGAGAGAAACAACCAAAGTAAAGAAAAATTAGGTTTTTGTTGTAGAATAAGTGCTTTACAGATTGAACTGATTAGTCAATATACCCGGCTTGATTTCGTTGGAGGATAAATATCACAATTAACAAAGTAATTAAACTATTTAATTAAACTATTTTAGATAGAGAATATAGAGAAAGAAAAAAAACGTTTTTTCTTCTCTTAAAAATGTGTACATAACACCTTAAAATGGGTTTTATTTATGAGACTCAAAATAAAGGATAAATCCAACAGATAAAGAATTCATGGAGTCACTAACTAATATTGAATATTCAAGAGCCAACTTGCTCCTCTTCCCAGGGATCCCAGGTAAGGGAACTTACGGAGAGGCGCCATCTCCAACTACTGTTCATGTATGATCCATATTAGATCTGAGCAACTGCCTAGTTCGATAACGACGATGAAGTAGTGAATCTATCGGCACCATAGCAATGACATACAACTTTGGACCATACGGATTATTTTCTTTTTTTCAGATAAGAAAGAAAAGAAAGAAGTGAAGTACCATCCCCTCGTTATTGGACTAGTACTCTAATGGAATGGAATCATTATATTCCATACCTTATCTACTATCTTTTTCAAGTCAAAGTGGATTTATAAGGCCAAGATGAATGGAAGGCTGCCTTCAAAACAAAAGAAGGTCTATATGACTGTTTGCCGTTCTATTGGGCGACGCCCTGCTATACGTTATTCATGGTGCGATGATAGAAAATACTTTATTTGAAGATGGTGATGGTTTTTAACCCGATGCAAGATAAAGAAACTTATTCTATCGTTACTGCTAACCGCTTTTGGTCCGAAATCTTTGGGGTTTAAAAAGCGCCTAGCTGTAGGTCTTTAGACCTGCATCGAGTTGGTGGTTGATTGGACTTTTTCCTTGACCAAAGTGTTCGCCTTCTTGTTATGCAAAAGTAGGTCAAAATGGGCCTACTCTTCATTTTGAGACATATGACTTTTGGATCAACCCGATAAAAAGAAGGAATACATAAAGATTACCCTCATGATTATTAGTGTCTCTAATCAACATCTCATTTTTTTCAACTAATTAAAATGATTAAATCGAATTAATAAATTAGATAATTCTTTTTAATAGCCTCAAAAGTAGGTGAGATTCAAGAAAAATATCTAAACTTAGATATAAATACATCATTTTCAAAGGATAATTATATTTGAATAATTTACATCATTGCTTCAAGCAATGGCGCGGAACCAACTGGATGAACATGAGAATTTTTCATCAATAACTCCTGGTTCTTTTCAGCAACCAAGAGCAATGAAAGCAATTCACTATACTTGATAAATTTCAGAATCCGATATGGATTCACTAGAGTTGTATTTGCAGTGTGAAAATAGAATATATTTTGCCTAACATTTCCTCCTCAGTTATAGGTTTTTCACATAAAGCAATACGTAAGGTAATGCTTAACAAGGCAGAATTATATTCTTGCATAGATTTAAAATCTTGCAACATCAGATCATGTCATTCGTACCTGATATTTGAAAGAAATACCAACTTCTGATAGTCAAATCTTACTTTCATATTAATACACAACACGTATGGATTTTTAACAGTAAGATATTGAGATTTTAGCCTCTCATGGAGATGATGCCTTAGAAAAATCAATGCTTGAGCATTTTCTTGTGGGATTATTTTGTTGTTCTTCACTATGGTATGTTTTAGGCCTTTTGCATCTAGGTGTAATTCAATATCAAGAATCCATGATATATACTTTTCTCTTGATAGGTCTACTACTTTGAATTCTAACTCTGTGAGGTTTGCCATAGTTCTTTAAACACATCAAAGTGATAAATATTAACCTTATTTATTTTTAATAAAAATCATATATAAAAATATGGATATAGTAGTTTGATGATAGTAATAGAAATTTTTAATTATTACCATATTTTCTCATAATTGTGCTTGTTGTAAACTGTCTATTTACTGATAAAAATGGTATAAAATCAATCAGATCTTATAACAACTGACAAAGAGAATTTTATAAAATTTCACTTTTATATATATTAAAAACTTTTATTATTCATCATATTCTCAAACCATGCATTTAATTACAAAGAAGAAATAAATGACTGTTACAATGTTAATAACCACTAGTAACAATAAATAGCATAATTTGTTAAGATTGTTTCGCTTTCTGTTTGCTATTTCTTCATCATTGGAAACCATTACGTCGTTTACTATATCTTAATGAAAAACACAAAAGTTAAGTCTCATCACTTGGAGCTAGCACACCAACATGGAATATAAAGTTTCTCGTCACTTGCGCATGAACCACACAAAATGAGATTATCACATCAATGTTCGAGGGTGAAACACACAGAAGGGGTGAACCACGTCAAATTTACGGGTGATCCACATAAAAGAGATAAATCACATCAAAGTGTTGAAACTAATTAATAGATTTTCATACAGATGATATTTCGTTCGACGATGGAATCATAGTTATTTTATTTAGATTATTATGATATGGATCAAAACAAATCAAAACATACGGGTATAATAAAGTATATTCGTTTGACTTTCGATCTCATCTGGTTAGAGGCTCGTGATGATAACGTGTTATAGAATAAGTGTTTTACTGGTTCAACTGATTCGTCAATGTACCTGATTTGATTTCGTCGGACGATAAACATCGATATTAACAAAGTAATTAAACTATTTTAGAGAGAGAATATAGAGCGAGAAAAAGAGGTTTTCTTCTCTTAGAAATGTGTACATAACACCGTATAAATGAACTCTATTTATAGGACTCAAGATGATTAATCAACACCTAATTAAGACAATTATGTCTAATTAATATCTAATTATGTAAACCTCTTTAATAGCCTCAAAAATGGGTGAGATCTAAAGAAAATATTTAGGCTTAGATATAAATATATCATTTTCAAATGATAATTATATTTGAATACTTTATGATGGTTTTCACATAATAATACTATCAAGTGCAAGAAGACTAGAAATTGATTCATGTTATCAATAGGATATATTGCCAGCAGGATTTTTTATCACTGAGTTATCCCTTTTTTATGAGAGAAAATCAATTGGGTATGATGGATTTGTGGTTAGTTATATGCTGAACATTAAATCAATAATTAAGATTAAAAATATATTTTTCTTTTTTTATTTAAAAATATGAGTTTTTAATCTCAATCGTTGTTTTTCAAATCCAACTTAACCATCCACAACTCAATATGTGATTTGCTATGAATTCACTTTTTATTTTTGACAGAATTAGCGCATATATTGATATAAAAAAAAAGGGCTTTTACAAGACAAACATTCACCTCATCAAACGATTGCTACTAAGCCCCTAAGTCATAACATGATTGACACACATATCTATCCTAACAGCCTAAGCTTTATACACTTCAACATTACGTGCCCTCTAAATTTCATACATAAATGCAGCAGCTATCCTTCATCTTCGCTTAGCATTCTTAGTCTTGCCTTGACTGATCTTGACTAGCCACCTCCACCACTTTTCGAATGATTTGGCTTTTGTCCTGAGCTTCAATTTCGAGAGTACCTCGTACAGAACCCGTTGAGCAAAAGGACATACAAAGAACAAGTGATTTATCTCTTCAATCTCGTCTGCACTCATGGCCAAACCATGATCATACAACGAATTTCTCGTTCTCAACTTCCCATGGAATACAATCCAAGTGATGAAAGTAAAACGAGGATGAATGTGAGAATGCCATGCAATACTCCACCAAGGGCATAAATGATGCTGCAGCGTCAGGGCTTCATACCCTTTTTTCACAAGATATTCATTGCATCTCCAATTCTGTATCATACCCAATCCAGATTTCTGCAGCATAACATCTCTATCTTTCGATAGTAAGGACCATACCCATCCTTGCCCATTTTTCCTCTCAATCGTCCATAAATCCACTTTTCCAAAACAATTAGTACTATTTGTGTAGTTACAGTCTTTAGTTCGATGCTGCTGATCAATATTACAGATCGTCTATCATCTATCCATATACTATCACATTTCCATGAAATTTCTATGTGTCCATAGTTTCTACGTCTACAATCACACATAGTATTACTCCCTTGGTCCAGTTTTAATTGCAACATGGATTTGTGACATAAAGATTTAAAAAAATTAAATAAAAAATGGGTTATTGATGTGTTTTATTTCCTCTGTCTCACATAATTTGTTTCGTTTTGTCATTTATGAAAGTCCCAAATTTTTCAAAATATTTTTATTTTTTAAATGTTATGTGTGGTTAAGAATTAAAGAAGATGGAGAGAGAGAAATAAATACTTGATTGAGAACTAAAGTTGAAAAAAGAACGTGATAGATCTAAATTTTCGTGTCAAAAATAAATATTGCAAAGTATATAGGACGGAGGTAATATTATTTTGTCCTTGACAGTGGAAAAAGAGAGAAATGCAAAAAATAAATGAAAAATTGTGGAAGAAGAAGTTATAATGGATAAGGATATTATGACATAAAATGAAGATAGGGGTGTTTTGATATTTCAATTGAAAAATATTTTCAATTTAGAAATGATTCTAATTTTTTGAACGAACGAATAAGAAAAATTATTGCTATTTTTTTCGAACGGAAGAAAAACATTTTATCCTTTCTTTTTTCATATGTGTTTTTCATATCTATTTCATATTTTCTCTATCCCACAATTATTATAATATATATATTTTTTATATTGTTTTATAGAAAAAAGATAATATATGTTTTGGCATACCGTATGTCAAATAATGATTTAATGGTTAAAATTTAAAGATATAAATGAATGATCAAGATTAAAACATGATAATTTAATTTCAATTCTAAATCTCTATGAATTAATTTTAAAATTTTCACTTGCTCCATCGAGATACGCAATTCCTAAATCTCATTCTATACATGAATAATCATATCGGACATCAAGATCTTCAAGTCTCCAACCCTCATTTGAAAATCTCCGTCCTCTCAAGCTCTCAAAGAACACCCACATCCGAGACCTCGACGCCGATTCTCAAATGGTAACTCTAGGGTTTCCTCTCCTCATCCCCTTTCACCTCTCCCTCATTTTCTTCATCGATTCATCGCATTTCATTGCCTGATTCGACACCATTCGTTTCTTAGATTTTCACACTTGTTTGGCCGCATTTCGGGTACCTGATTTAAAATTGAGTTTGAATTCGATTTTTAGGGGTTCTTGGACTTGTGATTGGAGTCTATTAGCGTTAGTTTTATCCCAGATTTGATCACATTCGGATCATGCTGGTCAGATTTCCGATCTAATTGTTTTCCCTTTTTTTTTTTTTTTTGAGTGTGTTGCCTCCAATTTGTTACCATTTGTTGCAAGAAACATTTAATAGACGAAGAGATTTTCAATCGCCTAGGTGTATCTTATGACATTTCGACCGGATCTTTTGTTAGAAAACTCAAATGAGCACTTTCTAATTTCGAATTTCATTAGTAGAGGTGCCGATAAGTTTTTGTTTGTAAGAATTCCGTTGTAATTATTTCGACAAGCTGTTGCATTGAGCCTGTACTATTCTAGCTTATTATTTATATTCAAGTCTAATCATGTGATAGCGTCTTCATTTTTGGTAGTGTACAGTCTTAGGCTACTTGAGTCCAATGGACTTTAATTAATTGATCAGCTGTTAGTTACGGAACTCCTTGGTTGAAATCTCTTTCAGTATTGGTAGTAACATGCGGCATGTGTTTCCAAATTCCATACTCGCTCTTTGATTGATCATAGTGTGCTACTCTTGAGTATGTATCGTCTGTATATCTTTCCTGTTATGGTGGCAGGATGGCTATGATGGTGATGATTCAAAGCAGAGCACGGCTGATATGACAGTATTTGTGAGTCATCCTACCTTTATCAGTTCTCTATATTCTCTTTGAGAAGGTATTTAATTTACCGTGTTCTCTTTGAGGAGGAATTTAATTTACTGTGTAAGCACCGTATAGGACACAAGGAGCGAGTGCCTTTCTCAATTAGAGAACATATAGTCAACTGTATATATTAGTACTTGTCATGGATGGGTATGTAGTTCTTTCATCAGCTGGAGTGTCTGCATTCTGGTTGGTTAGGTGGTATGTTTCGGTTATTTGACTGTATGAAATTGATCTCATCCTGTTACAGAAGTGTATTGACCTGAAAAAAACTGCTTGTTCATGCTCAGTTCCGACTATTAACTGGGCTTGCGAGACAAGAGCTTTTGTCAAACTGTTAACACCAGCATCAAAAGCTTAGCATAAAGTTTGGTCATTCAATTTGAAATAAGGTTCTTAAGGATGGAGCTCTTATGAGTTATGAGTGGACTGCACTCCATATGGATTCTGGTCCTCAGTAAAGGGGAGCTGTTTGGACCCAGGGCTACCTCCATTTTATTTTGCTGAATCCCTGGTATACTCTTCTGCCTCTCGTGCTTCTGAACCTAGTGGGTAAGGCTGTTTGGAATTTCCCTCGTTTAAGTCCCAATCTAAGCCGGAGCATTTGGTGCTGGACTACTGGCTAAGTACTAATTGCTCCTGAACTAGTAGGTGCGGAGCTGCTGGCGCCTGGGGCATAAGCTCAGTTGATTAATACTTCTCCGAACACATGTGTGATCTGTGCTGTACGTCTTGATATGGCTCTTTTGTCTGAATGCATATCCGGGAAAATTCACTTGGGATGCTGCCTGGAGAAGAGCCGGGATAGGTGCATACGTAATTACGTAACATGCAGTAGAACCAGGAAAAAGCACAAAGTGCATTTGCATTTATATACTCCATAGGGGTCCTCTATCACGTGCAAATTTTTCGGTCTTATACTAATTCATCTCTTCCTTTTTCTTATCAGGTCCAAAATCTTCTTCAGCAGATGGTAATTTCATCTCTGATTCTATGCGTGTTCTTCACTTTTCTTCTCTGGTTTTGTTGTTTACATGTACCTTTGTTGGAACTTGTCTTGCAGCAATCAAGGTTCCAAACGATGTCTGAATCGATCATCACAAAGAATATCCTTTCGACAATTTATTTATTTGCGTTTTATCCATTCGAAAATAAGTGCTGGTCCTACATTTATCCTAGACTAGTCAGAGCTCTTTCTCTGCCACATATTGCCGTGAAATGCTTTGATGAGTTGCTCTATTCTTTAATTGTGAGACTATGTCAGAAGCACCTTGTTTCCTTGACTGTGATTCACTCGATGAGATGGGCACCCGGATTGACGAACTAGAGCAGAGCATCAATGAACTGAGAGCCGAAATGGGAACAGAAGGCTCTCCATCTCCATCCATAACTCCAATCCCAAAGGCTGACGACTCCAAGACCGAAGCGGATTCTGGATGAAGAGTATCCTGGTCGTCATGGCCGAGTGGCAAAAAGTCGTATTATGCATTCTAGGTGATGGTGATTTCTTGTTCTTCCTAAGAGTTCGATGAGCTTGTACTTGTTCTAACTAAGAGTTTGTTGCGATCCCTGATGCCATGTACTATGCGGCAAATCGTCGTTTCGTTTTTGCTTGTGTTCAAGACAAATACGTTGGATTCATTGGTTATCTTTTGTTCAGGAAACTTACAAGCATCATGTACTAAAAGTTAAAGCACTTGTTTCCAGTTCATCTTGCTTTATATTTTGAACTCATGGGAATTTTGAAAGGGACATGTTCTGCCGAAAGCATGTCATGGGAATCTCTGCACACGTTCTTTTTGTCCGAGAATGAGGAAGCACAACGCTCATACTACAAAGAATAGAAATCATAGTTTTTGGAACTTTGGGACCATGTGGCAATTTACATATTTCATGTTGAAAATTTCATGTGATTGCACGGAGATAGAAACTTTCATGTTATACTACTATATCGGATAATGCGTTATGGCATTCAGATTAAAGATCGTAAAAAAAAAGTAAAGTTAATAATGAAAAAGTAGAATATGTAGTTAAAAAAATAATGATGTGATGTTGAAAAAATGCGTTGGAATATGTGCAGAAACTGTAAATAAGAATAACAATTTGTAACTCGTCAAATATAGAATAGCATTGTATTTTTTATAGATGTAATGTGATATAAATGAGATGTAATGAAATATATTGAATAATAAAAACAGAAAGAAAATTTTAGTATATCTGTTGTGACTGTTCTTACACCTTATAATGACGTGTTGCGATAGATGAAGTTAGAGTTTAATATGATTGAGCTTAAGCACGCCAAGGATATGGACCATTAGAGTTGGTATGTCCATAGCATCAGCTGTCCGTGATAGATGGAACATAGTATATACTGAAGGACCAGATGACTATGCAATGCTTGTTTTTCGTATATTGGATAGTGTCACATGAATATTTGAGATACTACGTGTATTGAACAAACCTTGTTTTCTCCTCTGGAGGCTCGTGAGATTGTGCTTTTCTTGAAGAGTTAAGGAATCACACAAAGTTTGTACTTTGTAATGATTGGTGCCTTTGATGATGTTTCAAGAAAAGGCTTGTATGTGTATTGCCCTTTGACAATATAATAAAGCGTCCAAGTCTCCTTCATTAATTTATTGTGATATACTGACAATTAGTTGTACTAATATTCATCGACCGAATGATAGGAAAGGATCAGTTATGCTAGTTATTCCCTTTGTCATATTCAAGTTTCAACATCGTTGGTATGCATAACTATTCAATACAAATCTTGAGAAACAGTTTTCAATTAAAGTAATATTTTCGTAACACGTATTCGATTGAAATATATAAATTAAATTAATATTAACATTTTATGATATATTAACAACAAGAAATATTAACTTTCTCTGTTCCATAATATATACAACACTTGTCTATTTGGATCATCCAAAAATCATACCATATTTAATATCTTTTTCACATAAAAAAATACCAAAAAAATCATCATCTGTTACAATACATCTATTATCTTATTTCATAACTGGTACAATAAACTCCACTATCATAAAAAAAATATTATTTTTTCATAAAATTCCACACAAATTTAATACACACATAAATTCGTATTTCGCATCAAATCGTTACTTATATTTTGAAACGAAAGGAGTAATTATCATTTGACACTAATCAAAGCTCGTCTTGATAAGGGCGAAACTTAAAGCGTTAAAAATACATGAAACGTGAATAATATATGTGATGAATAAAAAAATAAAATATGTGTAACATAGAGATTTTTGATCGATCAAATAGAATTGATTTAATAAAAAACCGTTATCCTTTGCGTTTAAAGATTCACATCTCAAAATATACACCTACTCACACTTTCAAACGAATGTGCTTTTCATATTTTATATCCACCGAGTTATAAAAGTACACCCTTTTCTTTCTCATAGTGTTTTTGATGGGATGTTCCAATGCATGTGGGCAACGAGCACTGCTGATCGCCCCACAAATACACCTACCTTGTACTTTCTTTTAATTCTCAAATTGTCATTTGAATATAAACTTTATTTATGCTATATTCATAATTTAATCTTTATTCATTTTTTATTATAAATAAAAAATTAAAAAAATTGAGTATATATTTCTTATCTAATCGATGATATTTTTCAAACGAATCTAATATTACATGATAAAAATTATGATTTTCATATTATATTTTACAATGTGTTATTAACCAACACTTATATTGTTTTAAAAAATGATATTCATCGAATTATATTATGTTAAATAGAAGATGATAATAAATTGAAAAAAACTACATTACATTATGAATAAATA